>JASDQU010108899.1:66721-78952 GCA_032191745.1 Picea mariana
GGAGGCTCATCTACTCCTTAAGAGTAAGGGATGGTATAAGAAAGTGTAAAGATGCCAAGTAAAAGTGTGCTGAAGATTCCTTATAATATAGAGGCAGAATATCATTCAGGTATATTTGTATATATAAGGGAAAGAAGCAACTTATGGTGGTGATTGATTATGAACAAGGTTTAACACATTTCGGAGAGATTATTCCACGAAAAAAAAAAAATTTAAGGTGTGAGGGACCATCCACAAAATAATGACAGATCATTGTAATGACGATTAGAAACAGTGCTAGTGAAAATTAATTGATGAAATCCGCACTTCCGGAGGAATGGCTAGTGTTTGAATGGTAAATAAGGTAACTGCAATCGAACGAAAAGGAACGGTAGTTGTTCTATTCAGAAAAGGAACAACAGGTGTGCGAAAAAGGAACAACAGTTGTTCCATTCAAAAAAAGGAACAATAGTTGTGCGAGAAGGAATAGCAGTTTCACGAGAAGGAACAACAATTGTTCCATTCAAAAAAAAGGAACAGCAGGCATGCGAGAAGGAACAGTAGTTGTTCCGTTTCAAAAAGGAAACAACAGGTGCACAAGAAAGGGAACAACAGTTGTTCCACTCAAAAAGGAACAACAGGCACGTGAGAAAGGAACAACATCATCATGAACATGTAAAAGACAGGGTCTGTATGATAAAACAAAATGGGAGTATGGAACAGAAGAAGGTGCTAATTGTAGTTATCTATCCTGATTCTTGTTTCCTAGATGACTTTTTATAAAATGAAAAAAACTAACCACTCAGTTGGAAAACTATGTACAATATAAACCGAATGCATCATTTATGTAGTTGGGGTGGCTGGGTTACCTTCCTAGTCAGCCAAAATCTACACCGTAGGGTCTTTACTTACTTCTTGATAGAAAGAATATTTTGAAGGTGGCTAGTGGTAAAGTCATAGCCGGTGTCCATTGACCAGAAAGGGTGATCCAGACCCATCAATGGTGCTCAAAGTAACCATTACATTATCATGGACTTCATTAATTTCATATGGCCCTAGTCATCATGTCTGTAATTTCCCAGGAAATTCCTAAATGGAATCATAGAGGAGCGCCCAGTCGCCTTTCTTGAATGGTTTCTTCTTAATATGCTTGTCGTGCCAGGTTTCTCTCTATCGTTGGATAACAGTTGTGTGATCTACAGTAGACAAGCCTGCTTCATCCAATTCGTTGAGTTGCTGAAGGCGTCATTTATGTGCTTCTGTAAGATTTAGTCCAATTTCCTGGGCCATCCTTAGGGTCTTGATATCGAATTCTATTGGGAAGATGGGTTCTTTACCATAGACTAAATGGTAAGGAGAGTAGCTAGTGGTGTTACGCCAGGTTGTACGATAAGACCATAAGGCATTTGGGAGCTCAGTATCCCAATTCTATCGGTTTGTTGAGACAATCTTTGTCAAAATTGCCTCTAGGACCTTATTGGTGCTTTCTACTTGCCCGTTTGCTTGTGGGTGGTATGGAGAGGTAACTCTTTGCTTGATGTGATAGCTGTCTAGGGTGGCGGTGATTCTATGACCTGTAAATTGTGACCCTCCATCAATAATTATTTCTTTGGGTAGTCCATACTGTACAAATAATTTGAAAAGGAATTTGATGACTACTTTTGTTTCATTTGGTAAAGCTTCTGCCTCTACCCATTTATTCATGTAGTCCATTGCAACGAGAATATAGGCCTTTTGATTTGACTTTAGATTAAAGGGGTCGACAAAGTCTAGTGCCCATCTTTCAAATGGTTCTACAACTAGTTGTGTTTTAAAGGGAATTTCATCAGCCTGACCTAGTTTCCCGATCCGCTAACAGTTGTCACATGTCTGGACATATTTCTTGGAATATCTGAATATTGAGGGCCAGTAATAGCCCATCTGTAAGATTTTGTGTCCAATCCTGCAGTCTGAAAAATGCCCCCCAAAGGGCTCGTCATGTCCTGCTTTCAGTATGTCATAGATTTCTTCCTCTTGTACGCATCGTCGAATCTGGAGATCAGCTCTTGTGTGGAAAATATATCCACTGATCCAAGTGAACCGTGCGCTACGCTCGACGATCATTCATCTTTCCCTGGATGATAAATGTGTCAGTAATCTTCCTGCTACTAGATAGTTTGCTACATCAGCGTACCAAGGTGGTTTTGTGTCGACAGTAAACAGATGCTCATCTGGGAATTGATCCTCGGTTGTTAATGAGTCATCTATTTTTGGGAATTGGGACAGGAAGTCTACGACTAGATTTTCTCTCCCAGGTCAATCTTTGATGGTAATATCAAATTCCTGCAATAATAACAACCATCGAGTGACTTGTCCATTAGTAATTGGTTTATTAGCTAGATATCTAATGACATAATGATCAGTATACAGGACAACTGGATAGCCTGTTATATAATGACGAAATTTATTGATGGCATGTATAATAGCTAAGAACTCTTTCTCTGTTACTATATAATTAAGTTTGGCTAGAGTTAGATTCTTGCTAATGAAATAAATGGTGTAGGGTTTCTTTTCTTCTTCATGTCCCAGAACAATGCCTATGGCAATATTTGAGGCGTCAGTGGAAATTTGAAATGGTATTTTCCAATTAGGTCCCCTCAACACTGGCGTTGTTGAGATCAGTTTCTTGAGTCTTGAAAAAGCCACATCGCATTTGTCAAACCATTGAAATTCTACATTACCTGTCAAAGCATATAAAGGCACAACGGTTTTTGAAAAAATTGGCGTAAATCTGCGATAGTAACCTGAAGCACCAAGGAAACTACATACCTCAGTTTGTCTGGGTGGAGTAGGTATATTAAGAATTACCTCAATTTTTATTAGATCTAGTCTAATTCCATCTGCAGAAATGTAATTCCCTAATACCACACCTTTTGTCATCATCATGTGACATTTTTCGTGGCTTAATCATAACCTGGTAGCAATGCACCATTCTAATACCTTCTCCAGATTAGTCAAGGCTTGATCGAAATCGTTGCCATACGAAGTAAAATCATCCATGTAGAATTCAATCCCTTTGTTGATCAGGTCACTGAATATGCTCAAAATGGCCCTTTGGAATGTAGCTGGAGCGTTACAAAGTCCAAAGGGAAATACTTTGTATGCAAAGGTACCCCAAGGACATGTGAATGTCATTTTATCCTAATCTTCTGGGGTAATCTGGATCTGATTGTAGCCGCTGAAACCCTCTAGGAAAGAGAAGAATTTCTTCCCTGCCAAGGTATCCAAGACCTGATCGATGAAAGGTAATGGAAAATGATCTTTTTGAGTATCTTTGCTTAGTTCCCTGTAATCAACATAGATTCGCCACTTCCCGTTTTTCTTTGGGACGATGACTAATGTGGAAACCCATCGACTATCTCAGATAGGGTATATAAAATCTGTGTCCAACAACTTTTGTAGCTCTTCTTTAACAATATCTCTGAGGTGGGAGTTCAGACTTCTTTGCGGTTGTCAGATAGGTTGGGAGTCTTTCTCAATATAAATGTGGTGTGTACAAAGTTGTGGATCAATACCTTTCATATCAGAGTACTCCCAGGAAAAATCTTGTTGGTATTTAGAGAGAGTTTGGATTAGCTTTTGTTGTTGTTTCTCTTCTAGGTTGGCATTAATGTTCAGAGACTTCCCTGGTGCGATCTCAACAGATTTGTTGTTGTGAACATCGGTAGTCGGAATTTGTTGTTCCATTAGATCTTCCAGCGGGTCTCCCTATGCTTCACATTCTATAATAGCTTGGAGCATCTGGCATGTTGGGTTACTTACAGTGGTTGGGTTGTTAATAAACCCACTGATTACATCATCTTCTAGCTGATTTTTGTGCTTGAGGGCTTCTTCCATCGTTAGTGGGGCACACAGATCCTTCTCAGGATATCGTGGTGGTGGAAATTGTGGGTGTACAATCGTTGGACTAGGTTTGGCTAGAGGATATAAGACGAGATTCCTTGTAACCCCTCCTCTAGCAATTGTCATTGTACCTGATCGACAACCTATGTATGCATCAGCTGTCGTGAGCCATGGTCTGCCCAATATCAATGGATGCCCTTCAAGTCCACTTTTTGGGTTGATGATGAGAAAATCTACGAGATATTCCCAAGAATCAACTGAAATGGCTATATCATGTAGTGTACCGAGTGGTTTGACCATTGATTGATTGGCCAATTGCAACATAATCGGGGTTGGGTCAAAAGAGTGAAGACTTGGGGCATTGTAGGTTTCCATAGTTAGAATATTGATGGTCGCCCCCAAATCAACTAGGGTATTTTTGAAGGAACAACCCTGAATCTGCACTGTTACTATGGGGTTCCTCGGATCTGCATATTTAACTGGTGTTTCTCTACCCAAAATTAGATCAGATAAGGCTCCCACTACATGAACTGTTGATGATGAATTTTTTATTTTTCTGATGGGCTTCCTCCCACATAGCTCCTTGATTGTCTTTGCGTAGATCGGTATGTCTTGCAGGGCTTGCAGGAGTGGAATTTTAATGTATAAATTCTTGAGTTCCCCTACAATGTCGAAGTCAAGATATATGGTGGGTTTCGCTATCATCAGTCTTTCGGGGAATGGAGGGGAGGGAATTGCATCCTTATCGGAGTCTTGTGATTCGACTGTGTCCCTCCCTTGCCTGATTTCTTCTATTATTACCATAGTCGAGGGTGTTATTTCTGGTTGTTTTTCATTCCCATGTTCTTGGGGAACGTCATTTTGTTCGGGAAAGATGATGTGCCCCGATCTTAATCGAAGTTCATTGCACCCTACTGAATTGATTTCCCCTTCTCCACTTTCCATGATCTGGATGAGCTGATATGGTTTGTTATTGGGATTTGGGTGGGGTTGGGCAGGTAATTGAGGGCGCAATTGTGATTGGGGAAATGGGAGTGGAGTTTGTAATGGAGGTTGGGTTTGAGAGGTCATCCCCATAGGTTGGTTATTCATCCCCATGGGGATCTTCCAGTTTTGGTTCCAATTTGGGTTTTGGGCAGTCGAGTTAGGCCATTGTGGAGGGTAGGTATTATTCAAATTTTTCCATGATGAGGTGGTGTATTGTGAATTTGGCCAATTGGAACTTGTAGTTTGTTGATTTTTGTAGTTGGGGTTTGTGGCAAGCTGGTTTTTCCAAGTGGGGATTGCAGGTGGGTATTGTTGGGGCTGCCAGTTCTGATTAGTAAATGGTTGATCCTGCCATGTGCTGCCAACATTCTGTTGTTGATTATATTGTCCAAGATTCTACTGTTGATTGTACTATCCAGGAAAGAAAGAGGAAGGGTCATGAAATGTATTTTGAGGTCGGGACTGCCACTGACGGAACTGAGCCATCATATATAATGGTTATGTTTCCTCTTTTGCCTCTTTGAATACAACTTTCAATTCATGGAGTGATGGGCAGTCTTTTGTATCGTGATCCTTGGTGCAAATAGCACAGACCCGAACTATATCCAAGGGGCATTCCCTTGGACCGTGTTTCTTTCTACACCTCTGGCAAAATATAGCCAAGGTTTGCTCTACTTCTACCTTTTTTTGTTTGGCCTGCAATACATCCAATTGTGTAGTCAGAGTGCTCAAAATATCAGTTTTAAATTTTTCTAGGAGATTGCCAACTTCAACTCGCGCAACACCCCCGCTGGTGATATTGTTGTTTCTTGTGAGGGACATCCGCATTCCTGACCTGGTCCAGTACTTCCTCATGAGCACCTAATACACAATGGAACAATGTCTTCATAAGTTTCCTGAAAAATGTCACCTTTCCCCATTAAGTTCAATGTTTTTACCCATTCATATCTCATGCCTTTGATCGGAGTTGCTTTGATTAATTCACCTGGTAATGTACCATAGGGTGATATTTGCAAATTATACTAAAATCTTTTGACATATTCTTGTATTGATTCATTTTCTTTCACAGTCATTTGAAGGATTTCATCTTTTAGGTCTCTATTTTTGCAATAATCCTGATATTTTAACAAGAAGGTTTGTTTCATATGATCCCATGAATTGATGGTTCCACCTCCCAATCCCATGAACCAGTGTAGGGATGCTCCCTTCAAGGTAGAGGGGAATAGTTTTAATTTTGGGGGTTCAGAAGTGTAGTCATATCCTCTACATAGGACATCAAATTCAAATAGGAATGCATCCAGGTCTTTTGAAATCAGTCCATGGAAGGTTGGCAGGTTTTGTAAGGGGATTGCTTTCATGGGGGCATTGGCAATTAGATCAACTATTGGATACTCCAGCATGGAGGTCTGGGGTTGTTGTTGATTTGCTTGTGCCATTTGCTCAAAAATGTGCCAAAAAATTTCAGGAGGTTCTTGATCCGGGTATTCTATTTGAAATTGTTGATTATTTGGTCTTCCAAGGAATTTGACCGCACTCCCTTTATCTGGGATTTCTAATATGCCTCCTTCTTTTGTAGGAGACTCAGGATCAAGTGGTGGTGGTGGTGGGTATGCCTTGGAAACCCCACTAGTTTCTCCTATTCCCTCCTCCAGATTATTAGAGATTCCCTCTTCTAAGGGGTTGAGTGGTGGGAGATCTAAATTTTGAAAACTCTACTCAGTCCCTTCATATTTTCTATGAATCTTAGCATGGGTCATAGTAGGTGAAACCACTACCTGAGGGATTCAGGTGGGTCCTTTCCTAGGTCCAACCGAAGCTTGAGATTCACCCTTTTTTATGATTTCGTCTATGAAAGTGCTTCTTCTAGGGATCACCGAACCTTGGGTTTTGGTAATTTTTGGTGGGGGTTTTGGTTTTCAAGATCCTTTTTTCTAGTCATACACACTTCACACAACAACAAAAGAAAGCACCTACGAAGCCTCTTAAGTGTCAACTGGAGCTAAACATTGGCATAAGCATTTTACTTATTACCTGCGTAGGTTCTTACCTTCCATCTTCAATACCTGGTCCTCCAGAGACACAACCTATGCTACCTTTGAAATTCTCCCTGGCAACGACGCCAAAATTTTGGTGTCTAAATATGTCCTAAAAACAACCTTAGTTTAACATTAATTTATCAACCCGGAGATTCGTCTTTTATCTCAAGAACATCAGCAAAGTCTATGGAAGTAGCCTAAAATCATGTAGCTAAACCAAATCTGATTTCATCAACAATCAAGTTCCTCAAACGTTCACCAAATATTCTAAGAACTAAATGAAATTGAAATTTGATTACTAAGATGTTGTGAAATGGAAAGGAACTAATTAATCTATTGACTTCACATAACTAGAAAGCAATAATTGAATCTAACTAAGGACTTGCAAAATTAACTATCAATTATGAATTCTGATTACTAGAAAGGAAATGACAAATTACTCTGTCTACGGAAAGAAACAACAATTATAATCTAATCGGAAGGACAACTAATGTAACTTTTCCGAAAGGAAAAACTATTGTAACTTTAACCAAAAGGAACAACTATTGTAACTTTAACCGAAAGGAACAACAATCGTAAATCTAGGAAAAGGAACAGCGCATATGAAAATGTGAGGAACTATCAAGCAATAACTTCAGAAGTGGAAATCATAATGGAAATCATTAATAAATAATAGAAATGTCTATCTTCCATACACAAGCAATCATAAAATCATTAACACACTTATGCATTTATCCTTGGCTATTATAAAAGAGATCTGAATCACAAAATGGAAATCAAACTTTGAACTAATACAATTACAGAACGAGATAGTATCTCCTTCAGACTGGGCCCTCGGTCTTCAGAAGTACTGCTATGAGAAACTTAGAGCACAAAAATGATAAAAACACTCAAAACTTTCATTGATTCCATGGTTGGTAAAACATTTACAAAAACTGCTTGCATAGAACAATTCTAGATATAATTACTTGAATGTGTTTTTTCCTCTATTTTTCTAGATCTATTACCCTCTTATATATTACAATAGTTTGGGTAAATCAAGCTATCCTGAGGATCGAAAGATCCTCAATATTTCTTTACTATTATAAAATTACAATATAGAAAATGCATTATCTTCAAATTGCTTTACGCCTAAAAAGTCTTCAATCTTCAACAACTTGTGCATAGCCAAAATCTCTTTGATTATCTTTGACAGTTATTTATTCAATTCTGCAACAAAATCAAACCATTCCAATCATAAATTAGAATCTATTTAATAAAACTTTAATAACAACCCTAAGAGACATATTAATCATATTCTTTCCTATCTATCCCTAACTATCTAAAGAATCAATCAAAATCATATCATGAACTATGGGAAAAAGGAAGATATTTGTACCTTTTCTGTAACCCAACACTCAACAAAACACTAGTTCTCAAAATCAATGAGTAAAGAAATTATTTAGGTATGGAACCCAGGAGTGAGGGGTGGTATAGCTGAAATACTATCCCAGTAATCCATCGGAGTCGACGGTTCCTCAATGTGAGTCTCCTTTTTCATTTTATGCCCAATTGCAAGTCACATCCCAAACCATCTCAAGGACTCATAGCCAATTCCTCCTCAAGGCATAAAAACCTAACAAAGAAACACTTTTGAGTTCTGTGAGATGTTGCAAGATTTTTTAGGCATGGACTATGTGACCGCATTTTCCATCCTCTCTCAAGGCACGGTTTCATAAATTGGACCCCTTAATCCAAATGTTGCATTGCTTCAAACTGAGAAAAACACTAGTTCTCGAAATAAATTAGTAAAGAAACTTTTGAGGCATGGATCTCGAGAGTGAGGGGTGCTCTAAATGAAATCATATCCCATTAATCCATCACGGTCGATGTTTCCTCAATATGAGACTCGGTTTCATTTTATGACCAATTGCAAGTCGCATCCCAAACCATTTCACGGATTCTTGAACAATTCGTCCTCAGGGTATAAAAAGCTAACAGAGTAGCGTTTTTTAGTTCCGTGAGATGTTGCAAGCTTGTTTAGGAATGGAATATGTGACCACATTTTCCATATTCTCTCGAGGCATGGTTTCATAAATTGGACCCCTAAACCCAAATGTTGCATTGCCTCAAACTGAGCAAAACCCTAGTTCTCAAAATCGATGAAAAAAACAACTTCTGAGGGATTGGACCTAGGAGTGAGGGGTGCTCTATCTGAAATCCTATGCTAGGAATCCAACAGAGATGACAGTTTCTCAATTAGAGTCTCATTTTGCTTTATATTTTGAGTTTCAAGTCGCATTCCAAACCATTTCGGGGACTCTTGGCCAATTCCTCCTCAGGGCATAAAAGCCTAATGGAGCAACATTTTTGAGTTTTGTGAGATGTTGCAAGATTATTTAGGAATGGAATAGGTGACCACATTATCCATCATCTCCCAAGGGATGGTTTCATAAATTGGACCCCTTAATCCAAATGTTGCATTGCTTCAAACTGAGAAAAACACTAGTTCTTGAAATCAATGAGTAAAGCAACTTGTGAGGCATAGGAACCGGGAGTGAGGGGTTCTCTAGCTGAAATCCTATCCCAGTAATCCAATGGAGATGACTATTCCTCAATCCGAGTCTCGGGTTGAAATTCTCATCCCAAACCATTTCAAGGACTCTTGGCCAATTCCTCCTTGAGGCATAAAAACCTAACGAAGCCGCATTTTTTAGTTTCGTGAGATGCTGCAAGATTTTTTAGGCATGGACTATGTGACCACATTGTCCATCTGCTCCCGAGGCATGGTTTCATAAATTGGACCCCTAAATCCAAATGTTTCATTGCTTCTTACTGAGAAAAACCTTATTTTTCAAAATCAAGGCTATTGGGAGTGGGGAGTGAGAGCGGAAACGGGAGAGGGAGCATCGTTTTTCAAAACTTTTCGGGAGTGGGAGAGTTTCGGGAGCGTTTTTTATAAAATACATAAATATGTGTGTGTGTGTGTGTGTGTGTGTGTGTGTGTGTGCATATATATAAAAAAAGGCATGCAGAATGATGAATCAATTGCAAAAAACATGAAAACATAGATATAAGATCATTTAACTAATTGATTAGTGATGATGATTAAAGAATCAACCATTTAGTACACATATAACATCAACCATAAACATGTGTCATCAATAGATTGTAATACACAACATCAACCACAAAATGAAATAGACTCTAGAGCATCATATGTATTACCAAAGAGTTGTAAGATTTAGTCAATAGTTCAAATTTCAAAATTCAAACTTCAAAGGTAAATTATCATATAATGTTCATAACTTCATTGTTTACGGAATAATCCATAATAAAGAGTCAAGACAGTACTAAGTTCTAGAGACTACTTATAAAAAGGAAAAATAAAAAGAGATCTAATATATATTAGCAAGTACTAAGTACTATGCTCTAAGTTTTCCTCTTGCCACAAGAAACTTCTAGTTTCTTTTCCCATGCTCTTTGAGTTTGGAGAAGAGGAGTTGGTGGAACTTGGAAGTGTTTATGGAACACAACAAGTGGCTGAATGGCCCCCACATGACAATCGACGTTGTGAAGATAAAGGAAAAAGTGATGCATCTGGAACACTTCTAGTGGATGGGGGTGGCAAGTCTCCTCCAAGAATATGATCACCCAAAAGTTATGATTCCAAGTGCTCTAAAACCATGGCTCCATCCTAACCAAAATATATTGGGGTATTTATCCTCAATAATTTATCTTGTTTCCTTACAATTAAAAAAGTTATCAGTGATGACTTGAATAAAATTCTAGGGCCCAATCTATTGAACAGTTTTATTGAAGGCATCTGCAATATTAATACATATCTTGTAGTGATTTGAGTAGTCATGGGTTGAAAGGAAGACCGCACCACTAGCATACACACCAAGAATATTCATCAATGGCATTCCTTTCACATTTTTCCAACCATTAGATACAATTGATACCCAATGTCAATTCCAATCATTTGTAAATTTTCCTAGAGCACCTTGGATTTTGGCTCTTTCCCTGTCAAGTCCCAAGGTTCCAGATTTGTCATACTTGGGGCTCATGTATCCTTTAGGGGCACCATTGATGACTTGTAGCATTTCATGCCAATATGGTGAGTGAAGAACATTGAATGGTATACCACATGCATAGAGAAACCTAAAAAAAATTGCATCCACATCATCTCTACAACCTTCATCAAGGAAATATGATAGTGTTTTATGCCCTGAAGACAAAGGTGAGAATGTACTAGCATGGGGGCATGTAGATCAACCAGTGAACATTCTTTGTGCACTCTCATGTTCAACCTTTGGTCTTTTGGATTTGTTTTTTGTTTCCTCCTCTCCCATTTAGTATTTGATTTGGTCTTCGGGTGGCATGCTCACACAATTTTTGACTCCTATACTCTTACCTTCATCCTAGTACATAGTCCCACACATATTCTTTCTCACACGGGTATAGGAAACTATGTATTTTGTATGACAATGGTGACATGTAAATTTTGTGTTTCCACCCCCTTTACCTCCCCCAAGCCTTGTGACATGCTTCCAGAGATGTGTGTAATTCTTTCCTCCTCTCCTTGGTCTGTTTTGTCCACTTATATTTCTTTGTCACTATCATAGTTATTTCGACGTGAAGTTCCCACCACCACCATCAAAATAAAAAATGGAACCAAAATGACATACCACATTGACATCATCATCATGATTATTGAACCTTGATAATAACTTGCTACCTGCAATAGAATGATGGAGGAGAAATGGTAAAGAGTAGGAGAAGAAAACATTCAAATATTCAACATAGCATAATATACTAGTTTACAACAAATGGATTTTATTTATTTTTAAACAAGAAACAAGAATGAGCTTAAGATCCTACCTCTTTATCTCTCCAATGGTGGTTGAATATGACTATTGTAGCATTCAATCTCCCTTCTAAGCTCTCACAAATGGAAGCCTTCAATATTTCTTCCAAGCTCTCCAATCTCCCTATGGAAGCCTTCAATATTCCTTTCAAGTTATCCAATCCCTTCCAAGCTCTCAAATATACCTTCATGCTCCTTCAATCTTCCCTCAATCCCATCAATAACTAGCAAGAACCCTCTCAAAACCCTCCTAGCAAAGATGAGTGAAATGAGAAATAGAATGAGAGAAAAATGGAGTGAGTCAGTGTTTTATTCCCTTAGAAACCCTATCCATACCTTTTCCTCTCTTATGGAACCTTGTCTTGGTTCCCACTCATTCCAAAAACAAAAAACAAAAATACCCTTTCTTGCCTCACACGCGTGGATTGAAGGGGAATTCTTAGGGAGCATTTTTTTAATGGAGGGAGCACTGAGGGAGAGAAAACTCCATGAGCAAGG
>JASDQU010108900.1:15925-25939 GCA_032191745.1 Picea mariana
CTTAACACCTTTTCATTCTAATTCTTCGTTGACTTAGGCTTAAGTGACTTTTCCTAAGTATTTTGGCTTAATTCATCGTTTAGCCATTAATTCCTCCTTATTTCTCCATCTTGTTCCCTGTTTGTGCCTGACTATAGTCTACGGGAACATATAGACTACTAAGTCACTCCCGACTAGCCTACTCTTGGGGACGGGACATCACAGGCATGGGGTCATTAACATGCAAGACAATGTATGGACTCACCTCCATGAGTGCCTTTGTGGAGGTTGCACTTGGTGATTGAGTTACCCTTTCCTCGACGCTTTTTTCATTCCAAACCCCTTTATTTGTCTTTTTCTTCATTTCATTCGATTTGCGAGTCCCCTTTAAAAGGTTTCAAGCACAGCACTTCCTTTTCCTTTTGTTAAGGATATATTCAAGTCCTTTTTTATAGATGAATGTGTTTATTTGCATTAGGACTAGGGGCCATTAATGAGGGGGTAGAGCTCAATTGTGGACTCATGGCTTTTAATTGTCCTAATTATCCCATTTCTTTTTATCATCCAACTACAATCTACCTCTAGGCCTTTAGCGCCTTCTTCTCATAAGAGAATGAGGTACATGCCTTTTTGGTGTACATGTAACCACATTACCCAAAAGGTGGGAGAATGGAAGGATCAAAGATGGGAAAATGGTAAGTATGGTCAGAAATGGAATGCTACCCCTTTCAAGGAACCACCAATAGTACCCCTTTTCCCCATGAGTGACAACATGGGACTAGGATGCCTAGGATGGACCAAGGTGAAACAAGGAAAAACGCATAACTTTTGAGTTAATGATTCATTATCCAAATTCAACCTATGATCATTACTCAAATGCCCAATGCATTAAATACATCACTTTATATGAAACAAGGACTAATGTACCTTATAATGTGTTGGGCCACCATCTCCCAATGAGCCTTGTTGATTGAGTGTGATGAGCCATGCTGGTGAGGAAGAGGCATCTGAGAGGGATGCTACACTGATCTTTGTGGACATGTAGATCGTCGGGATCACTATGTTCATTGCAAGCTATGAAACATGATCTCCTCTAGTTACCCCTAGGTGAGAGGGGGTAACAAACACCATTATTGAAGATCTATTTAGCAGATATATTGCTATAAACACTGCCTCATCCCAAGACCTGTTTGGAACACGCCTATTCTCCATCATACACCTGGCCACCTCTGTGATAGTGCAGTTCTGCCTCTCAACCACTCCATTCTACTGTGGAATGTAGGGTGTAGTGAATTGTCTTTTTATCCCATTTTTAGCACAAAATTTGTTGAATTCTTTGGAACAAAATTCCGCACCATTATCAGACCTAAGAGTGGCAATGTGACAACCTAACCCTTTTTCTACTAATGCTTGAAACTTTTGAAATTCATTAAACACTTCGGATTTCAATTCCAGAAAATGCACTCACATTTTCCTACTGAAGTCATCAATAAAAAGAAGGAAATACTTGACAATGATGATGGATGTTGTGTTCATTGGTCCACAAGCATCTAGATGAACCAACTAAAGGATTGTTTTCCCTCCAAGTTTGTCCTTCCTCAAATGACAATATGCACTACTTCCCTACCTAGCAAGCTCCGCACACACCCCAAATTTGTTGCTAGATGTCAGAAAGTCCATCTACTAGATTCTCTCTAGCCAACTAAGAGAGGTAGGTCGTTCAGGTGCCCATACTGCTAATGCCAAAGTGTATTGATGTTTGATAAACTCTTGGATTCCAATGCATGCTCCCTGACTTGTCCAATGCCAACTAATCTAAACAATCCATGATCCTCCACACCAAGAGAAATAGTCTTCTTGGTCTCTTTGTCAACTATGTAGCATTTGTGATTGCTAAAGTTAACATCTAAATGGGAGCAGTGCATTATAGTTTGACTCACTAAGAGTAGATTAAGCTCCATGCCTATGCTCTGCGAGACCCTCCTTGGATGGTTTTCTAATCAACCAACCTCTTTCTACAATGCTTCTTCATATGGTCCACCTTACCACAGTAGTCACATGTGATGTTCTTCAGACTCTTATTTCCATCTTCACCACTGCCTTATCCTTTCTTCTTTACCCAGTTTCCTTTTCCTTTGACATTGCTACAAAGGCTTGCTCTGTACTCTCTACCTCACTGTTGCTACCGAATTGTTTATTCGATTTGTCCTACTGTAAGAACTTATTGCACAATTCATCAAACTTCATGTTAACATTCATAAAGGTGATGTTTAGGGTCTCAATAAAGTGCTCATAAGCATGTGGTAAGTTTTTCAGCGTAATTACCACCATAACCTCCTCTTCCATTTTCTGACCAAAGGCCGCCAACTATTCTCTAATATCCTTGATTTTAAGTACATGCTCCTCCAAGGATGCACTCTCATCCATCATGATCAAAAACAACATATAATTCAAGAAGAAGGCTCTTCCTTTGTCCAAAGTCTCATGCAACTCTCTCAAATGCTTCCAAATCCCAATTGAAGTCTTCCCTATCTAGACCTCCAAAAGCATTTCATCTATCATGAACAACTTAAGTAGCATTATTACTTCTATGTCTCACTCATCAAACTTGTCTTGGTCTCTACCCACAACTTGTGGTCGGGTATCTTTACCTAGGATGACAACAGCCAAGCACCTGTACTCAAATATGGCCAACATACACTGCTTCCATGTATTTTAGTTCTTATCAGAGAATCTCCAAATGCCTTTCAGCATGAAGTTGGGTAAATAGGCCATCGGTAAAAGTCAAAATGCAAAAGTATGTACTAAAACAAAGTAAAATATCAAAAATACATGCTCTTCCCTCCCTTAATCTACAATCATGAAATAAGAACACTTTGATATTGGCTCTAAACRCCTATAGCAACCACATATCGTTAAAAAAACATGCAGATTTATCAGAAATCTACCCACAAAAAACCCAAAACTCACAGATTTTGATAAATCTGCTTAAAAATAGCAACAAAACATAGGTCTACTCACAAACAATGCCAAAACACAGATTTTGTCAGATATGCTCAAAAACAACACCAAATCACACAGATTTTGACATATCTTCTCAAAAACAATACCAAAACAGCAGTTGAAACGTCTAGATCTGCAAATCTAGGACACAATACATGCAGAAACAACTTCAATCTGCTTCCAATTCATCTGTACTGCTAAGAATCTGAGAAATTTCATTGATTTGTTGTTGTCCAGTCCTACCATGTTTCCACCCCCATGAATGGAAACATGGTCTAGCTGCAAGATGTCAACTCGAAGTACCACAGAGACCTGCAGACCCGAGCTTCCTTCTAACAAAAGGAACAAGACAGGTCGAAAAACCTTCCAGAGGAGGGAAGGTAAGATACATATAGAGACACAGCAAGAGAGGAGACACGGGACGAGAGCACAAGCTCGTAAGGGAGATGTGCGAACCCAAAGGAAGTGCCAACAACACGCCCTGAAGGACCCGAACGCGAGCTTGATGCTGAGGAAGCATCTGATAAACCTCGCAGGGTCGTTGTGACAGAGAGAGTTTCTCTGAGAGATGGCGTAAATTCCCTAGTGATATCAGGGCTTGGCACGGGGGTGGCCAGAGTGCTAAGAATGAATGTCTCTGAGCCTATGGTTGGGTGGAAAGGTGCACACCCACAGTCAATTAGTTGGATGCAACTTGTAATAGATAAGTATTCTCATACACTATGAAATTGAGATGTAATTTTGTAAATATACTGTCAATGATCCAAGGATGGATATGTTTGCTTAATGATTTATACTGTATCCCTTTTTGGTGTCTGCTTGATTGTGTAATTAGGAAATTAATAAATTATATGGATTGTACATGTTTTGTATTCGTAAATGCTTGCACCCTGTGGTGGCTTAAGTTAGATCCACGAACTATGAGTTCGTCGACCTTGGGCACAATTTCACGTACGCATGTCGACACTCCTAGTCGCTCTGAGTCCCTTGGAGGAGGGAGTTTGTTAAAGCTCAGGAGAGATAGTGCACATATGCACAGGCTCTCTGCCAGGAAGGCAGAGACCGAGAACCACTTAAGTTCTAGAGTTGAGGGATGAGCGTAAGGGGTGCACGGAAGAACCCTTCCAAGTGTTAAGTTCAGGAGGAAGAGTGCCAAGCTCTTAAGCCTTTCAGAGCTAACAAAGTTAAGGAAGAGTAACGAGGTTGAAGTATCGAAAGAGAAGGTTCCTTTGGTTGGGAATCATTGCGGAGCATGAAGATGAAATTAGCGGACATGCTAGTTCACGGCCCGCAATCAACCCATGTCATTGATCTTGTTGGGAATGGAAGATCCATGACTAGTATTAGACTAGAGTCGAGCAAGCACTTCCCAGATTTCAAAGGTTGGACCCCGCAATCACTATGAATCTTCGATCTATGAGCGAAGATCAAGGGTGGGGAATCATTGCGGAGCGCGAAGGTGAAATTAGCGGACGCGCTAGTTCGCGGCCCGCTATTCACCAACGTCGTTGATCTAGTCGGGCTGGAAGATCAACAACTCCGGTTAGATCGAGTTGGGCTAGTACTTTCCAGATTGCGGAGGTTGAGCTCTTTGATAAAGAGCACGCACGTTGGGGCCCTGCAATCACAGTGAACCATCGGATCTGAGCGCAAAAGGGACGATAGTCGTCCGATCTAAGATAAAGTGTACGGGTTTTAACCTTTGCGTGCCTAGGAGGATTGACTTGCCAAAGTCACGAAGTCCCGAAGCGATTTGGGACCGTCCATTGCCAAGAGGGACAGGTGGCGTAAGTCTATGGACTCCGGGTAAAGACCCGACGTAGGTCCTGGCCGTTGATCGCCCGGAGAAGTACGTGTCAATAGATCGGAGTCTCCAGGTGAATGCACTTCAGAAGAAACGAGGGCGTAGAAGCTTGGAACTACCGAAGCCCGAAGTGTCGGAGTTCACCAGACCGTTGATAGTAGGAGATGCGTGTCCAGAGATCTGACACTCTGGGAGGATTGCACTCCAGAGGTTTGCGTTGGTGAGTACTTGAGACTCCCGAAGCGCGAAGCCCCGAAGTGATCTGAAGCCGTCGATTCATGGGAGACATGCGTCGATAGATCATTAACTCCGGGTAAAAGCCTTTCGGGAGAAAGTGAGCATGAAAAGGTAGAAACTCTCGAACGCCGAAATCCCAAAGTAAACCAAGACCGTTGTCGGGAAGGACGCGTGGCGCACGATCTATGATTCCGAAAGAACGTACTCTGGGAGGACGGATTGTTGGAGCGTTCGGATCACCCGAACGCCGAAGTCCCAAAGTGAGTTGGGACCGTTCAACGCCAAGAAGGGCACGTGGCGATAGATCGTTAACTCCAAGTGAAAGCACTCTGGGAGAACGCGAAGAAGAAAAGTTTGAAATCGTCAAAGCCCGAACAATCGAAACAGCCCAGAGTCGTTGATCTGCGGGAGGACCCATGTCATCAGATCGCGGACTCCGGGTAAAACGTTCCGGGAGAAACGGAACATGAGGAAAACTGAGATTTGAGACCTCCGAAAGTCGAAGTCCCGAAGCGGACGAGAGCCATCGATTTGAAGGTGGACACGCGGCGCCAAATCCAGAACTTTGGAGGAAAGAAGAGGGGGAAAACACCTAAGTCCTGGAGGAGAATCTCGACCGTTGATCGAGAAGGGAACCGAGGGGCGATTGATCTGGTTGAAAGGGCCAAAGTCTCGAAGCAAAAGCAGAGTCGTTGATTGAGGAGGACGCGTGGCGGACGATCAGTTATTTCGAAGAAATCGCTCCGGAAGAAATGAATGTTTGAGAATTGAGATTCCCAAAGTGCGAAGGTCGAAATCAATCACAGCCATTGATTGAAAGGGACAGGTGTCTGTAGATCTTCCACTTCGAAAGATTGCCATGTGGAGAAAAGCGAGGATTGAGAACGGAAACTCCCAAAGGTCGACCTCACGGAGAAGATTGTGACTGTAGTTTGAACGGAGACAGGTGGCGGTAGATCCGAAGGTCTGAAGGTCGGACTTCGAAAGATTTACGAGCAGGCAAAAGTTGAGAGCTGAAACCCCCGAACCCCGAACTCTGAAGTAAATCTAGACCGTCAGATCCAGAGGAACACGTGGCGACGGATCGCAAGTTTCGGATAAATGCATCTAGATTTTCAGTCAAAAATTCACAAACCCGAAGTCCGAAGAACCGAAGGGATCGTAGCCGTCGATCTACGGAAGACACGCGTCAGTGGACCATCAACTTCGGATAAAAGCCATTGGGGGAAAACGAGAGTTGAGATTTGAGATTTCCGAAGCCCGGAATCCCAAAACGATCAGTGTCGTCGTTCTAAGAGGATACGTGGCAGGAGATCTGTCATTGCGGGAGAAGGCGAGGTTTGAGAGTTGAGAACTCCGAAACCCGAATCGCAAAACAAATCGCATCCGTTGATTTGAAAGGGACAGATCTAAGCCGTCAGTTAAGAAGCACTAAGATGGACTTCCAGCGAGCCGCCAAAGTTTGAACATCATTTGTTCAAAATTCAGAGTTCAGAAGTTCAACCGGTCATAAAGACCACCTTTTTTCTTTACATTTCCATAAAAAATTGTAATAAGAGGTGTTTGCATGATGAACTTGTAAAAGGTCTTAGCCACCTTAAGTCCTAAGCGTGAGTTATACTCTGTAGTGTTTTTTCACTTACTAATTATATTTTGCCGTTTTTATGCAATTTATAATTTATGAGTTTTTTCACTCAATTCCTCCAGAGCTGGAGTATATGCCCATGGTTCGGCTTGAGCATGGATCTAAGCCGAGTGTCTAATGTATATTACCATGCTAAACATCCTCCTAGAGTCTTATGGAAATGTATTAAGTCCCCCCTAGAATTTTTTAATTTTTTCAGTTAATTAAAAAATTGTCAAAATTCGACAATTTTTAATTAAAAAATAAAGATACATTAAAAAAGTGGTACTAGGGGACCAAATAGGCCATGGGGATGCTCATTTTTGGACCTAGAGCACCCATATTACCTAAGTACCCACTTGTTTGAGTAAAATTAGTGATTTTAATCACTTAAAATTAATTTTACTCTCAAAAAACCCAAAATGTCAAATAAAATCAATAAAAAATCAGCAAGGGCAAAAATAAAGGAACATGTGGGGACATGTTTGAGTTGTAATAAAGGCCAAGGAGGCAAAGTGGCGCCCCTAAGGTGATGTATGATGGGTTAAAGGTGTGGCATATGGCATACATACATACTTTACCACATGTGCCAAAAAAGGGGTGCGCACCTCTCCCTTGAGGTGGCGCATTCCCCAAGGGAGATCCTCTCCCAAATCATTGACTCGATCAATATTGCAAGGTGGCAGCTCTATGAACATATGGCATGAGGAGAGGGCAACACCTCGCCCCTCCTCCTCTTCCACTTGTCCCAAATCAACAAACTCACCCCTCACAAGTGTCACACACATTTACCTTGGGAAGTGCGCCCCTCCTTGTATAAATAGAAGGTTTCTCTCCCATTGTTAGCTAGTTGGAGCTTGGGAAGAAATTGTTTCTGTACTATTGCTATTGTAACACTCTCTGTTATATTTTGGAATAAAAAGAAGACTTTGGAGGTCAAATTGGTGGATTGGCCAAGTGTGTGGATGCTATATGTATGAGGTGATATGATTTTGTTGTTTACTACTTTGATATTTTGGTTAATGTCGCCTTATTAGGAGTACTATTACTCAATAGGGTAAGATTGCTAAGCTAGTTTGATTAGTTATCTTGCTATTTATTTACTTGAGTGGTTTTAGATGCAATATTTGTTTGATTTAACAAATTGTGTTGTAAAATCTCTCTTGTAGTTTATACCATTTTCTAACCTTTTTTGTAAGCAACCGAAGTGATTGAGATCTCAACTTGGAGAAGCGGATGATCTAGTTTGACTCCTCCTCTCTTCCAAGTCTTTGAAGAAGATCCCTCCACAATCCATCAAGAAGGACTCCATTGCCCAATACATTCTAAAAGCACAAGTTTGCTCTTTCTCTCCTTCTCTTGAAAAGCAAATTCACTGGTTACATTTATACACATGCAAGCATGTTTAGATCTAGTTTGTTTAGCTAAATCATAAGTTATTTCATGCATACAAGTGGTAGCTTAGATCTGATTTCTTTTTTTTAAATTACTATCTTAAAAATCTAGATCTAGCATAGGAAGATCATCATTTTGCTCTAAATTTTCTGAAATTTTGAGAGGGTTAAAGGATAGTAATCTTCCAAAGTGTTTGCATTGTTCAATCTAGCATCTAAGTGCTCTGATATTTCTGTTTTAGAACAGCCACAAAAGACCCTAAGGAAACTAGCTTTCTAACTTGAGTTCCTTAGTTCCTTTTTGCTGAATTTTGTAGAATTTGACTTAGAAAATTTTGTAGATTTTTACTAATAACCCAAGACACTTCCAAAGTGTTTTTGGGCATCTTTTGCTATCATTTGTTCGCTGTTTTATGCAGGTTGACGAACAGATAGGAATAAACTCTGTCCATTTTGGGCGGATTAGGAGCATCCGGGACCCCCGAGAGCACCCATTTTACTTAATAAATCTTTGTAAACCATTGTAAAGACTTGTGACCCCTCTAATGAATGGTCACAAGTCACTTCCATAAAATCTTGTGTAATATCTTAATAAAATCAGTGGGACTACAAGCTCCCGCTCTTCATTCCCCCTGGGGAAACGGTGTTTTCGGTGGTGGTGTCAATTTTTGCAAGTTTTAGCTTAGATTTGATTTTGCATAAGTAAAGTAAGCTAAAGTAATCTTTAATCCATCACAAAGCACAAGTAATCAGTTTAGATCAATTTTTCCTTTTTTGCAAAGTAGAACACTAATTGCTAGATTAGCTTTATTTTCCGCAATTTCAATTTGGCAAATAAACCATCCCCTCAGCGACCTCGCAAAAGGCCTGGTCAGTGTGGATCTAGTAATTAGTCTCACATTTATTTTACTTGTCATAAAATAAACAAATTTCCCTCAGCTCACAGTGTGGTTCCTGACCCTTCCAGTTGCGAGCTAGTCTCGATCTGCTGGGAGCAACTTCATACACGTTGTGCTGGTCAGTGGTTGATAGTTTAATCAGGACAACCCCCAAAGTAGTTAACTTAATACGTGGGAAAACGCCTTGAAGTGACCTGAGAAGTAAGGCGGGCCCTCTCGGGACCTGGCTTCCCGCCCGTTTTGGACATCCAGCACTTTGAGTGAATTTTACTGGTGAGACCATTTGGGTTTCGATAAAGCTCTCCGCAAGTTTCCAAACAAAGAGTTAACCTCCAAGGAGGCCCAAACCATTTCATTAACTGAACATTAATTTATCCTAATAAAACACTCGAACTACATTGCCCACGATTCACTTTAAGGCACTGGTCTCAATTTTTCACACTCAGCAAAGCCACAAGCTTCATTTCAAGTTTGGTTATCTATCTAATCTAAATGAAACTTGCACCTAACAATTGTTTCTCAGTATCCTTTTGATGCAAGTATATGCTCATTTGATTATATATCGTGGTGAATGTTTACTTCATGTTTTATCAGTTTATGGTTGATGGTTTAAAAGAATAATAAACTCCTAGATTTCATTTATGTATTTAGCTTAGATCAAGCCATAGTATATTTGTTAGGGACTACCCCCCTTGGCTTCGCTACGAGTTGGCCTAGACGGAGGAGTTGAGGATTAGGTGACAGCACCTTAACTCTCACTTGCCCCCAAGGACACACCGAGTGGATTGAAGATTTCTTCCACGTCTCCCAGGTGTGTATAAGGCGGCAACATTTTTGGCGCCGTTGCCAGGGATAAATCTTTCTATTCCCGAAACACGACTTGTTTTTCCTTGTTTTTTCTTAGTTTTTTTATGCTTGTAGTTTATCAGAAATAGACTCAACCATCTGGCGACTCCACTTAATTCCAATTTAACTAGGTATTCTACAAGGAGGAATTCAGAAGGCATTCTTAACTTCATTCTTGAACCTGAGAAGGTTTATCGAAGGAGGTTAGCTAAAGCCTCTTTTCGTAGA
>JASDQU010108900.1:37505-68912 GCA_032191745.1 Picea mariana
AAGATGTAAAATGATAATATGGTGGGAGCGGACGATGGCTCTTCAAATCCCCCCTGGTGGCTAACCAAAACCCATGGATACAAGCTTGCTAGGGCACCCCATTAATCCCTCCAACAATGGTCAAGTGGGTTAGTGTAAGATCCAAGCAGTTGTCAGAAATGTAAGGAACCTAATGCATATATCTGAAAGTTATAACGATCAAACATGATACATACCATGATACCTGGACCAATTACCTCATGGAGCAAGAGTCTTCTTTGATGCAAGTCCAAGTCGATGGTGATGGATGTTGCTGCTGCTGACAGGACAATTCTGGCGAAGAAGAAGAAGGATGGGCCCTCCAGGGCCATGCTCAGGTCAATCCTGCTCTCGGTACTCCATGTCTAGGACCTGTGGGCCTCGAGACATGATCTCCTAGTTATCCCTAGAACACGGGGATAATAGGCGTTAAAGTAGAATTTGCTTTTATGTTCCCATTGACATTTCAGCTCATGTTTTTTTTTAGAGGTAATTTTAATGTAACGAACTATATGGACATCTTATGGATATTTTGTTGTTGTATTGTATGTGGGGTTACAGGATGAGAGTCTTGACCTATCCCACAACATGTTCTCACCTTTCATTGGCAAGTTTTTAGCAAGTTCATGCAAATTTTGGAGTTTTTGTATATTCTTCATGAAGAGTTCATGTCCCCACATGGAGCCAAGTGTTAGCCCTCATATAGCATGGGGACTTGATCTAGTTGAAGACCCTGCCCAAGCAGGTTGCATATCAAGGATCTTGGCTTTTAGGCCAATATTGTTCTTATTTTGGAGGCATATTTGTTTATGAACCATTGCCTCTTGGAATCTTCATTTTGGAGTGTATATGGCTCTTTTGGAAACTTCACTCACATAGATCCATGCATGTACACATATTTGGAGGCATTTCACTAGATTTGTGACACTAGATTGATGGAATGCATGAGAGGTTAGGCTACCTTTGACCATCACTCATGCATACACACGAGGAGCATGGGGTAGTCGGAGATTTATTTGGAGCCATGATCATGTTCACATGTTCCCTAGCTTATTTCTTTTTTTTTCGTAAAAGATACTTCTTATATTCACAGAAAATTATTTACATCAGCAACAAAAAACAGGAAAGTGGAAGGGTATATACAATGAAAATTAATCCTCTTCCATAAGGAAACTAGAACAACCATGAAATCATAATACGCACCAGAATCTAACAATTTGGCATTCTTAATCAACTAAAACCCTTTTTCCAGCAACAACATACATACCTCCTCTCTCCACAACTCGAAAAAAGCAACCAAAGAATTGACCTCATGCTTAAACACATATTTGCAGCAGAGTTTCCAAAGAACAAACAAGGCTGAAATTCTTAAACAATGGAAAATACCAGCAAGTGAATCCCGAATCACAGATAGAATACTTTCCTGCTCAAACCGAGCATGCTCCCAACAAGTCCTAGCAAAAGAGCACTCCCATAAAATATGTTTCATTGTTTCCACCTTAAGGCAGGAGGGGCAAAGTCCATCAAAGAGGCCACTCTTGGCCAATGGAGCCTTGGTGGGGAGGCCATAACAAATCACCAGCCAAGCAAACACTTGGAGCTTATAGGAAAGCAACATTGACCATACAATATGTAATATTCAAATCCCACAGCTCTCAACGTCCAATTAAACACGACGTGCATTCAAAACTAAGCCCAACACATGCCTCTGATGCAAAATGGACTACAATCTACATGAATTATACTGATTCAAACAAAGGCCACTCCCAATCATGCCAGAAAGGCCATGGAATATCAATGTTCATTTTGAACAGATCTTCCTACAGAATGAGTCCAACAATATCCAAAAAGCCGAGCTGATCCGCAAGAGGCAAGGCATAATCTTGAGACATTGAGCACCAATCCTTCCAAGAGTAAGAATTGGCATCCCACAAGTCCCCACAAAAATAATCTTTTTCCTACTCAATCTCCTTTTTTAAAAGCGGGGAAGATCAAAGACATAAGTGCCCTCTAGCTTCCAACTCCAAATCAACATTCTAGCCAAATCCCACCTTGCTCATCTACCTGACATCTACCAACGAACTAAACCCACCACCTTCCTCCACGCTGCCCAAATACTCTAGAGAATAAAAGAGCCTACAATCTCGAAATTATGTGGAGTAGAGATGATATCACATAAGCCACACAAATCCCTGATTTTACCAACATACTGAGTTAAAAGCAATTTGTGCCACAACAAAACCTACCAAGGAGGGGGACCCCTCCAAGCATCTGACTACCCACTTAGTTTCCAAAATACTCCCCTGAGGCGCGACATCTATCAACCCAAGGCATCCTTCATCCTTGGGAAAAATGTAGACGTCCCAAGAAACCATGGGAAGACCCCAAGCCCCACCATACATGGCCCACAAATAAGACCGTGAGAGCTACTCCAACAGATGAAACTGGGCCCTACTGGGAAGCCAAAAGGACACATCTTAAATGTGAGAAGCCTGGAGGTTTCTACTCACCATAGTCAACTTGTTTCTTGAGGAGAGCACTCCATCATTTACAACTTTATGAATGGTTGATTTGACATTTGATGGTATTCACACTTGGTTTTGTATGTGGTTCTACAGCATCGTTTTTCTTGACCCATGGTTTTGTGATGTTTGATGGTATTGGCACATGGTTTGGTTCCATTCGCATTTGATTGGTGGAACAATTCCCTATTGTTGCACATTTTACTAGGTCACTCCACCCTTAGGCCCATGGCTTTGAGGAGGATTGAAGGTTTTGCACATGTTTTCACCTTGTAGCATGTGGGGGGTTATCATGGAGAGAGCACCCTACTTGCATTTTCTATTTTGAACAAGTAGTTGGCTTACATTGATGAAATGGCATACATTTTGATGGAACACTCCACCTTGCACATCTTCCTAGAGCATCCAACCTCTCAACGGCTAGTATTGTGGACCTTTTCATGTGATTTTTGCTTGGATTGAGGAGTGCCCTATCTCTTGGGGGTTATATTTAGAATATGGATGACTCTTGAGGTTGTTGACTCCACATTTTGAGGGAGCACTCCCTCGGATACCTCACCATGCATGGAACGTTTTGATTGAGCAGGAGACATGTGGCATATCATTATTTCAGCTCTCATACTTTATTCATTGTGGGGCATTTTGCCTTGGAGAGCCACGTTTGCAATATTTTTAATGTTTTTCCTAGGACTAAGACATGGACCTAGTGGACCTTATAATTATTTTATTCATGAGGATTTAGGGCTCATCTCTATTTAGAGAGAAGCCCCCTCACTGTAATGGTTGTTGGAGAATTGGAGAGAGAACTCTATTGTTTGGCTTATTCTTGTTTAACTTATGAAGGTTATGTGAAGCTAAGGGTTATCTATATATGTGTGGATGTTCATCTACTTCATTTTTGCTGATTTAATGTACTGAAACTTTTCTAAATGCTGCAGTGATGAGGATTTCTTCTTAGGGAAGATTTGTCATTGAAGGAAGACATTGGATGAGGTGCAATCTATTCAATCTTTTGGCTGTCTTTACTTTCAAATTTAATCATTTTTGTTATGTTATTTCATTGAAAGGCTGCATGATGTTTTTTTAATCTTAAGTAAGATAGCTCCTTATTATCATAACATGTGCATAAGTAGAGTACCTTTGTAAAGGCCTACATTCAGTAATTTCCAGCAATCTGATTTAGCATCCATAAGTAAATTTCTGCATGTCAAAACAGGACTTTTACCATCCTCCATTCATAAATTTTCATCCCTCTTAGTGACCTCTAGACTCCATATGCCCAAGTCGAATATTGGAATTTGGCACTAGTCATTCACCTCCAACCACCATAAAATATAAAACTAATAAACCATTTAATTTTCTGTTTTACTAAAGCTAATTCTCCAGCTAGATTGAGCCTTGTTATCGCACAGTTTGTAGCTAGGTCAAATGGCTAGAAGGTAGAGGCCAAACTGGCATAACAGGAACCTACCCCACCCAATGTCACCACAATGGAGAGGTTCTTTCTATTTAGGGAGGTTAACCCAGGGGAGACGTCCCCGGTAACCTGGGGTTTTGAAGAGGCAAAGATATAAAGGTTAAGGTTAAAGTCCCTCCTCACAGGTTACCACCAAGGTCAGATAGTCCGGCTAATCAGCCAATAAATGAAGTGTATGCCCAAATGAGAACACCTGCCCAGAACAAGACAATAGCAAAAGAATATATGCGGGCTATAATTCAGTGGGTTAGTACTTCATGTAACTATCAGATATAAGTATATAAGCAATGTGAAACAACAGATATTAATGAGATCAACGTTTTATCAACATAGCAATGGAAAAGTATCAATTCATCAATAACTATTAAGATGATGTGGCTAACAATGTATTTAATCAATCATTTACTCATAAAAGCTTTCAACCATCATCTAATTGCTTATCATCAAAATTTGTTACGTCAAGATGGAATAACCAAGTGTGACGTTAGCCTAGACAGGGTTAGCTAGTTAGTTAGGGTTTCAAATTTAAAAGTTTTGAGAGGTTGTCTGAGCACTATCACTTCAACGTTGTGTGTCTAAGATCAGTGCCTAAGGGTAGATGGAGTCAATTTAGGAGAGGAAGCAAAGTTGAAAGAATAAATGCTAAGGACAAGAGGGAAGGGTTCTAGAGTGTTGTAATGGCAGGGCCCTAGAATCAAAACCCTAGGGGAAAGAGGCTCACTCTGGTGTTGCTTAAGCAAGGCCTCGTGCTCTTTCCTCCTTCCTTAGGTCAAACTTGGCAAAACGGCTAGCATAAAAGATAAGCTAAAACAAGAGAGTGGGGTGAGGGAGAGTGTTGCAATGGCAAGGCTCTATCACCAAACCCTAGAAGATGGATGGCCCTAGGTGTAGATAACCTAGGCCTGGGACGTCACCTCCCTTTTAACCTTTAAAAATACAGCTAGCACAAGGGGAAGAAGTGAAAAGAGTGTAGCAAAGGCTAGGCTCTTTCTTCCTTCTTCAATGGCTGAATATTTCTCTCTAAGGGGACATGAAACAAGGACCTACTTGTGTGCTTGTCACCTAGGGTTTTAAAATCAACAAATTTATAAGCAAATGCAAGAATATAAACCTACAAACATTCAATTAAGAAGTTTTGCAAGAAAAACACTTACATATCATGATGAAAAGCATATGCAAACCCTAGTTGTAAACCTTCCTTCAAGAGAAATGCCAAACATGCCAAGAAAGTCCTTCCATCAACAAGTGCGCCTCACTTTAAAAGACCAAATACCCAAGTGAAGCGCAAAAATCAGACCTCACAAGAGAGTGAGTTGTGTGTTATGTTCAAATGAGGGAAAAACATCCTCAATATATAGTGTATCATGACCTATAATTAAAATTAGGTCATTAAAAAAAATAGCCGACAAGGCTACAAACCAAAATCATACTGTTTTTACATTAAATGCTAAGTAAAAGACCTAAATGAGCAAAATGTGAGATGTCAAGCCCCTTTGAGGGAGACATTGGGCCCTTTTGGGGCTAGTCCAGCATCCAGAAGTCAGACATTAGCCCTTCCTGGGCTCCTCCAAGCTGCCACACATGCCAGCCGTCCTGTCAAACTGCCACACGCTCAAGGTGACGTCAATGGCTACTGGGTGACGTCCTGGCCATCAAAGGGAAAACGTTCCATCTGAAGTGGGTCAACCCCCCTGGGCTGGGCTCAACCAAAGTGTCCTGGATGGAACGTCCTTCTTCTTCTCATGTGCAAAGGCTCGACCAATCACTGTCCTGTCTCTGCCCTTGATGGGGTCCCAACAACCATCTGATGGGCTCTTTAGCCCCATGGAGGTCCGAACTAATCATCTCCCCATGTGTACCGGTCCAACTGGTACCTATCCGTCGGGCATGGTCCTGCACATCAAAAACTTCGCCCTCCATGGGCTCATTAGTCACCGGGATCATAGCAATGTCAATCACGTTTCATCATTAATGTTATCAAACACACGCATAAAAACCCTGATATATCATTCAATAGCTCAAAGATATTACAATGACCTACAATACAAAGCCGAAGAAAAAGACAAAATACCCTATTGGGCCAGTATCCATAAGAAAAGGAAAGTCTCCAGAGAGTATCGTCCAAGCCATGTAAAACGAGCTGATGTGGTCAAGGGATGTCCACTCACGCGGGTAGAGTGAAAGACAGGGATGCATGATATTACCTATGGGTGCCTTTGTAGAAGGCGAGATGTACCCATCATGGATGCAATTCTTTCCAAGCCCTTTATTGCCTTTATTCTTTCTTTTCTTTATTGTTTTTTCTTCTTTTTTTGTTTCAAGGTCTAACCAGAAGACACTGCCTTGGCGTGGTGACCAGAGCTGACAGTGTTACCCACAAGCACTTTCACAGAGATGATAAGGCTGGTTCGTGATGAGACCCCCTCTCCTTTGGCCATGCAACCAAAGGTCACTGCCCTGGCGTGGTAACCAGATAATGGCAATGTCATACTGCTAGGTACCCATGAACATAATAGGCTAGCTCGTGATGAGACCCCCTATCCTCTTGGCTAGGTCTTGTTTTGTTATTTTTCTTCGGGTCCCTCTTATTTTTTGCTGAGAGGCTTTTTATTGCCTTCTCGGGGATCCCTAGGCGAGGCATCTCTAGGTTTCATTTTTTATGGCTTTTATCTTTTACCAGCTGCTTTTACCTTCTGGGCCTTTAGCCCCTTCTTCCCACGAGATAAGGTGCAACCCCACAACCAGATCATCCTAATGCCCAGACTAGGGGAATGGGACAGATGAGTGGGAGATAAGATGTAAAAGTGATGATATGATGGGAGCGGACGATGGCTCTTCAGAAATCCCCCAGTGGCAAACCAAAACTTATGAGTACAGGCTTGCTAGGACACTCCGTCAATCCCCCCAACCATGGTCAAATGGGTTAATGTAAGATCCAAGCAGTCGTCAGAAATAAAAAGAATTTGATGCATATATCTAAAGGTTATAATGATAAAAAATGACACATACCATGATACCTGGACCAATTACCTCATGGAGCAAGAGTCTTCTTCGATACAAGTCCAAGCCAAAGGTTATGGATGCTGTTGCCGCTGACAAGACAAGTCTGATGAAGGAGAAGAAAGATGGGTCCTCCAGGGCCATGCTCAGGTCAATCCTGCTCTCGGTACTCCATGTCTAGGACCTGTGGGCCTCGAGACATGATCTCCTAGTTATCCCTAGAAATCGGGGATAACAAGCCTCATTGCATAGCTTTAGTAATCCTAACCCTAGGGATACCCCCTTGTGCCAAAGGAGAGCCGGTCTAAAGTGAGAAGAGGTTTTGTTGTGCTGACAGTGATAGCCCCCCTTGACTTACCTTTAAGGTTGCACCTTCTATTGGGACTTCGTAGCTTAAGTGCAACTTTGAGTGGTAACACACTCTAGAGTCTATAGTTCGTAATGTCTATAATATATATAGAAGAATAAAACTGGTTGGAGAATATTTTATGAAAAGGTAGGTGAGACATCATCATTGACTGAATCTCCGGTGACGTAGGTGATACATTTACAACTGGTAATTCAAGTGGATGAGATATACAAATATAAAATACAAATATCATAGAGCTTTGACTAGGTCAACTATGACTATGTCTCATCAGATGCAAACATAAAATGGAATATGAATCATGAGGCTAATTCTTGTATGTGAATAACCTGAGCTTGCATTACTGTTGACAAGCTTAATGGTAGACTGCAATGTGGGAATTGGAACTGTAAGTGTAAAATCAAAAACAAAAAGGTGTTATATACATATGTACCTTTAACTTTTTGGCTGCATCCAAGAAAATAATTTCCTGATCAAGAGAAACTCACTAGATTTAGGATTGCTTATTAAGCACTTTTTCCAAAAAAAAGGCCATCTAACATGAGTAATTAGAATGATAACAACCTTTAGAATAGTATCTCCAGCTTGAAATAAGAATGAGAGAATCATCAAAAGTGGCCAGATAATTCCTGCTTGTTGCAATGATTTACCTGCACCAGCCCCACTGCAGAGAAAGGACAAACACACACATGAAGATGAAATTAACTTAACAATACACCATCTTTATGTTTAGGCATCATGGATGTTCAACCAGTATGCAACGAAGAAAGGTCATGAACATAAAGTCATATTATCCATAATACAATATCATTCTGATTTTATATGCATTGGAACAAGAATTTCTACTTTTCCATTTATGGTTTTTCAATCTGACCTGAACCAAGCAAGCATATTTGAACTATTGATAATGCAATGGAAATGGCTCAATCAATTATTGACAATTGTACATAAATGAGCCAAAAATCATAAACATCGAAATGTAATGAATGAAGAATTGAGATACATTTCAGTGGTTCTATAAATCCAGCTCCTGATTCTATAGTGTTTCAAATATTGTCACATCTTGTGCTTCATCTTTCATAATTGTTCCCATTCATTAATGTATAGCTGCGGCAGAGGACAAAGATCTAATGAAATATCAAAAGTTAAAACTACAGTAAGATCAGTTAGGCATAAGGGTAAACAGATACCTGGCAACAGTTATGATTACACCAGCAGATATAAGTAAACAACCAAAAATCTGACAGACAGAGTAACGCCTTCCTAAAAATACAGCTGACAAGATAAGCTGCCATACCAAAACTGTCTGCAAAGAAACCAAAAAGATATCATTGTATCATCTCATGCATCCTTATGAACAAGGATAAAGCTAAAAGCTGCTTAGAAATGAATTTAATTTTAACCAGGAAATGTGAACCAATGCATATAACGCATGATGTTGGCCCTAAGTATGTATTTCATAACTCTGTGAACCTTCCTCCCCAAAACTTCTATTGCATTGTCACTTTTCACTCACATAAAGCATGAGAATTTGTATTGTTATATTTATTAAGTGATGGTGCAACAGTATAAGTTTATTCCTGATAAGAAGCTATTCGCATTGCAAATACAGCTTGCAATAATATATAATAATATCATAAACATCACTGCATATTACCTGAGACAAAATTGGAATGAATGCCCCCGAAAGAATGGCTATTTGCAGAATCATAACAGAAAATCACACATCGTTATTAGTAAAACTTTAAGCAGTTCAATGGCCAAAAATACCTAGATTTTCAACAAGAATAATCACCATATCAAATGAAAGAAATATAAAAACAAAACTTGTCACATAAATACATACATATCTTGTGGAAAGGAATTCTAATAAAAAGGGTAATGGAGCTATCAAAGCCATTTACTCGAGAATGAGCTCAGTAAATTGAGTGAATCAAATTGCCAAAACATTCATAGATTATTATTTATATGCCCCAAAGTTTACAAATAGACACACAGGCCCACAATTTTTGTAGATATTACATTTCATTTTCAAGATCCATGAAATAGATGTACAACATAAGGCAAACAAAACTACACTATAATTACGCATTGTTTCACAACAGCTGTAGTGACATACTTCCTGCTGCCATTCCAGAAGCCACCCCTAGAGCCTCAAGAGCACCAACTGCAAGGAAACGAAACTTAGGCAAGGCTAGCATCTCATCCGTCACAATACCAGCCCGGTACCTAAGATATAGAATGGAAAAGTAAACCACCACATACCTGCATGACACAACGAAGGCTACAAAGTAAAGCTTAACCACTTGGTAGACAGCACAATTAACAAAAATTTTATACATTCACATCCATGAATTACTTATTCATCATATGTTAACAAGTTACAAAAATAGTAGCAATGAACAACCTATAGAAATCATGATTACCCACAAAAGCCAAAAAGTCTGCCGAATGACTTCTAACAGTGTGAAATAATGTCACTTAACCTTATCAATCGCAAGTAAGGCAATCTGTATTGAGATAAATAGTATCAAGATACAAGGTAAGGTGCATGGATATGGATATGGATATGGATACAGCATCCAATACAGAAACAGCAAACTTTTCAAGAAGTAAATAATGCGTATAAAATAAGTTTTTCAGCACTCTAATATCTATTCTCTACACATTATGACTAACAAATACAAACAATCAAAATCTGCATATCAAATATGTCATCATCATCTTGATATTGAATTTCTACATATTAATATTCTCTGGGAGGCCAAGAATCTTGGAAGATGTGTTGTATTTCAATCTGAATGTAGACACTCTACTTGAAAAAGCAATTGTTGATGCATCATCTTTAATCAAACCAAGATGAGCCATGCAAGGACATGTCCAAGTCATCTATCTCTGTCTCCACCTGGGTCGGAAGGAATCTGCCAGATCTAAACTGTCTCACGCAGTCGTTCAAACCCTCTCTCAATCACTTGCGTCCTCACTGGCTGAGCTGCGCAATCACTGAACTGGACACTGTAATGCACGGTGAAATACCTGGATGGTATCTCCGATAGGGTAGGGTGTGTCTCTCAACACCGAAACCGATCAATGGTGGTGGTTTCCTCCAGAGATCCATAAAACAACAAGGGGGTCCATTTCCTCCTCTGAAAATACCTCAACATCAAATCATAACATAATGAGGAATTAGGTCGAATTCCTCCCTTTATACTCTTCCCAATCTAATTCACCATTGACTTCACTTAAGCTAGGCGCTTTTCCTCCTAAGGTGAGTAATTAATTAATTAAGTCCCCCTTTAGCACCTTTCGTCCTAATTCTTCGTTGACTTATACTTAAGTGACTTTCCTATGCTTTTTGGCTTAATTCATCGTTTAGCTACCAAATCACCCTTATTTCTCCCTTTGTTCCCTGTTTGTGCCTGACTATAGTCTACAAGAACACATAGACTACTAAGTCACTCCCTGTTGGCTTACTCTTGGGAGCAGGACATCACAATCCTCCCTTCCCGAGAATGCTTGTCCTCAAGCAACATCAATCCTAGGTGCTGCAAAATATGCTCTCCCTCCCATGTGGCATCCTCCACTGGAAGAACCCTCCATCTAACCAAGCACTCCCTGATGACCTTGCTCCTCAACCTGCGCTCTCTCTGCTCGAGCACCTCCTCCAGCACTAGCTCCAACTGGCCCTCCTCATCCAAGGGTGGCAACTCCTCTGAAATGTTGATCTGTTGTCCCACGGCCTTTTTAAGGCAAGAGACGTGAAAGACGTTATGGATCTTGCTACCCTTCAGTAGCTCTAGCTCGTATGCCACCTCGCCTATCCTCCTGATGACTCTGTATGGCCCATAAAACTTCGGCTTCAGCTTCTCTGCTCCGTTCCTCTTCAAGGAGGATTGTCTGTATGGTTGTAATCGCAGAAAAACCAAATCCCCTACCTCGAAATTGCGCTCGACTCTCTGCCTATCTGCATAGTTCTTCTGTTGGTTCTGAGTTGTCTGCAAGTTCTCCCTCACTGCCTGCAGAATCCTCTAACTCTCCTCCACCTAGTCTTTGGCCCCCGGGACCCTGCTGTCCACAAACACAGTCTCCACAAAAGAGGGTGCATCGTATCCATACAATGCCTTGAATGGTGACATCCTGATAGACATATGGTAAGTTGTGTTGTAGCAATACTCACCCATGTGTAACCATCTCACCCATGTGCGTTATTTCCCTCCCACATAGTTTCTTAGATACCCCTCCACCCATTTGTTGACGATCTTTGTCTGTCTATCTGTTTGTGGGTGGTAGTTCGTACTCGTAGCTAGCTCTGTGCCTACCAACCGAAAAGTCTCCTGGAAAAACGCGTTGATGAAGCGCCCATCTCTATCACTGACTATCTGCCTGGGTAAACCATGCAACCAGAATACCTCTCTAAAAAGCAACTCTGCTACCTGTATGGCTTTGTAGTCCGTGGGTATGTCAAAGAAATGTGCAAATTTAGTCAACCTGTCGACCACCACAAATATATAGTCCATGCCCTGCACTCGAGGAAGGCCTGTAATGAAGTCCATAGAAATGCTCTCCCATTTCTACTCTGGAATGGGTAGAGGCTGAAGCAACCCTGCAGAGTGTGTCTGCTCGGACTTGTTTTGCTAACAAGTCATGCACTCCCGAATGTGTTTCAGTACATCATCCTTGAGACCCTTCCATGAGAATCTCTCCCTAATCTACGTATACGTTTTGAAGTACCCTTGATGTCCTGTTGTAGGCGAATCATGACACATCTTCAGAATTTTCCCTTTCAGGGTAGATTCTGGAACCAAATAGATCTGGTCCTTGTAGAAAATGACGTCATCTAGAACCTGGTACCTATTATCCACCACCTGTCCATCCATCACCTCACAAGCAAATTTGTTTTTGGAGTATTCCACCAAAAAATGTGCTTTCCAATCTGTGCAAATGTCCATCATCGAACACCTCGGTGGCCTCCTGGATAAGGCATCTGCTACGACGTTCCTCTTCCCCTTGACATACTCAATGTCAAAGTCAAAGGGTTGGATCTTCGAGACCCATTTCTGTTGTCTCTTACTGAGGTCTTTTTGATCCAGGAAATACTTGAGATTGTTGTGATCAGTCTTCACTACAAATCTGCTACCCACCAGATACTGCCCGAATTTGGTTAAGGCATGCATGATTGCTAGCATTTCCTTGTCATAAATAGAGTAGAGTCGTTCCAACTCGTTGAGCTTCCTGCTCTCAAACACAATGGGATGGCCTCCTTGCATCAAAATTGCTCCAATCCCCACCCCTGATGCGTTGCACTCCAAGACAAATGGTTGTGAGAAGTCTGGAAGGGCTAGAACAAGGCATGTGCTCATAACCTCCTTAATTTTATCAAATGTCTGTTGTGACTCCTCTGTCCAATGAAAAACACCCTTCTTGGTCAAGTCTGTGAATGGTGCTCCCAACTGTGAAAATCCCTTGACGAACCGCCTGTAGTAACTGCATAACCCAAAGAATCCCTTCAACTCTGTGAGGTTCTTGGGTGTTGGCCAATCCAGAATGGCCCTGATCTTCTCCTGATGAACCTGTACTCCCTGCTCACTGATGATATGCCCCAAGTACAGTAGTTCTCTCATGCCAAACTCACATTTGGATTCCTTGGCGTATAATGACTGTGCCTGCATAATGCTCAAGACCTCCCCCAAATGTGCCAAATGCTCATCCCACGTCCTGTTGTATATCAATATATCATCGAAGAACACCAAAAGGTATTTCCTCAACTACCCTCTGAAGATGTGGTTCATGCAAGACTGGAAAGTGGCTGGTACATTGGTTAACCCAAATGGCATGACCAAGAACTCAAAATGTCTGAAGTGGCATCTGAATGCGGTCTTCTCTATATCCTACTCCCTGATGCTGATCTGATGATACCTGGATCGTAGATCGATCTTGGTGAAGAAAACTGCCCCATGCAACTTGTCCATCAACTCATCTATGCGCGGAATGGGGTACCTATTCTTTATCGTTTTCTTGTTGAGCACTCTATAATGAATGCACATCCACAATGTGCCATCCTTCTTCAGTACCAGGATGAATGAAGAGGCAAAAGGACTCGCGTTGGGCTTGATGTGCCCCATTGCAAGCAATTCTTTGATTGCTTTCTCAATCTCGTCCTTGAACCTCTTGGAATACCTATAAGGCGCAGTGATCACTGGTGTATCCCCTGCCTCCAACTCGATCGTGTGCTCAAATCCTCTATCTGGTCGTCTCCCTGGTGATATCGGCCCAAACATTAGCTCATACTCGCTCAGAAGCTCTATGATCTGTGGATGGTACTGCTCTCTACCCTCTGAATCCTTCCGTGTGGTGATCAAACACTCTACTACATAGGCCACATCACCATGACGGAAGATCCTCTCCATCCATTTTGTCGATACTGCTCGTGGTGCTCCTGTAGACATGCTTCTCAGTACCACTCTCTATCCATTGGAGTCTCTAAAGCTCATGGTCAACGTCTGATAGTTGAACCCGATCTCCCCTAATGAATATAACCACTATACCCCCAATATTGCATCTGTATCTGACAGGTCAACTACATAGAAAGTGTCTGTCATGGTGTAGTTGCCTAGTTTGACCTCTAGGTTTAGGATCATGTCCAAACATGTCATCGTGTATCCATCTTCCACTGTTATGTGGAATCCCTCAAACTCCTCGGTGTGTAACCCCCTCCTAGCTACTAAGGACACATCTATGAAATTGTGGGTGGCCCCACCATCAACTAAAGCGGTCATGTGTTGCCCCTGTACAAGGCCCTTGAGCCTGAGAGTGTTGTACCTGGGTACTCCTGAAAGGGTGGCTATGGTTCCCTCTTTCACCTCCCTACGAGGTTTTGTCTCCTCCTTGGGCTGTGCCCCTGTCGATATCTGAGGTTTCTTCGGCTGCTGCTCTGGTTCATGTGTGGTCTCATCCTTTGAATCACTGTCTTCCTGTGCCCCGATATCCTCGTCCTCCTCCTCACTGCCTGATTCCACTTCAATGTAGTGGATCTGTCCCTTTCCCATGCATCTATGCCTTAGGACCCAAGGGTCTCTGCAAGAGAAGCAAAGCTTCTTCCTCATCAACTCTCGTCTCGTGTCATCATCTAGCTTGAGCTTACCCTTCCATTCCCTTTGAGGATTCTTCTGATCCTTGTCTCTCTGTGGTACAAAGGTTTTGGGTTTCATCACTGACTCCCCCATGTCTCTCGTGCGCACAATGGCCTCCTGTAAGGTGTGAGGCTTGAAAGCCTGAACCCAGCCCCTAAATAGTTCTATCAAAGCCTCGGTGAACAACATCACCAATATGTGCTCTGATATATCGGATACAGCCACTGCCTTCTGATGGAACTCTGAGATGAAGGCCTCAACTGATCTGGTCTTCCTCAACTGTGTAAGGTCCCTAAAGTGGAGCTCTGGATCTCTCCTATCAAATCTCTCCATCAACCTCTCAGTGAACTCCAAATATGAAGTAATGTGGTTGTGACCCTACGTCACCAGTCCATGGTACCACCACTCATGGGCCTCCCCCTCCAAGTGCAATGTGGAGAAGCTAATAGCTTCTGACTCTGTCATCGGGTTAAGCTTGAAGTATGTGTCAAGCATCTGAACCCATGCCTGAGCTGAGCAAAGTGATGATCCGTCGAAAGTAGGAATGTTCAACTTTCCCACTTTCTTGATGAAATCCATGTTGTGAGTTTGTCTTTTGCCTCTCTGTGCCTCCCAGGGTCTGTTTCGATATCTGATCAAACAGTAGTCCATCAAACTCATGTCAGCATGGAACTCCTGTCCTAGTGCCAAGTAGTCTCTCCTGTACTCCCCGAATGGATCCTGTGGCACCACTTGTCATTGACCCGCCTGTCCTCCTACATGCCCTGGCTGTCCCAATGTATGTCATGTTTGGAACTGTGGATATAAAGATCGGGGAATCCTCCCAGACGATGCGTAAGATCGGGCTGGTGAAGGTTTTGTACTAGCCCCTCCCTAAGATCCACTGGAGCCACTGGCCCCACCTCCCTAGTGTCCTCCTGAACCACTCGGCCCTCCTGCAACATTGGCACCTATAGTGTTCATGCTATGCTGGAGCATCTGTGCACTAAGGTTCATCTGTTGTATGGTTGTCAACAGGTCTCTCTGTCCCCTAGCTAGGTCACTCAACATGGCCTCCATACTGTCAAAATGAATCTCGAGGCCTTTCCCCCTGCCCTCGGGTGTCTCACGCCTGTCACCCATAGTCCTCTCTATCTCGGCCTCTGTGTCTAAACTAATATGCTCTCTGTCCTCTATCTCTGGCTCTGTATCTGACTGAGCGTGGAAGGGGGTGTAATCCCTTCGATTTCTATCTCTCCTATCTCTGTTATGACATCTGCGGTACTGAATGTACTCTTCCCCAATATGTCCTCGACCCTTGGAGTATTCTTCACCTATTCCTGGAATCATGGGGCCATGAGAAGCACTTCTTCACAGGCTGGCAGGAAGAAGGCTCTGATACCACTGAAATATCCCTGATCCAGCTGATCTGGATATCTACTATTGAACTACGGTTTTGGCTACTGAATCTGATACTCTAGGGGTTTTTGAATGTGTTTGAGTTACTGTGTGAAGATGCTTGGTGATTTTTGCATGTGTGTTCCAGTTTATTACGTGTTTTAGCAGTATAAGACAATGCATGCGAAATAAGGACAACACAACTCACTGATATATATAATGCTGGAAAAGAAGGAAATACAATAATAACTGGAAGCAGATATGATAATCATCAGTTAGATCTCATGGATCGTTACTGGAATACAAAATAACTGATAAGAAATACCTGTGACCAGAAGAATGGGTGATGGTCTGCGCATGCACGGATGGATCGACAAAAAGCAGTCTGGCAACTCACGGTAACTGCTGTAGAATTCGGAAAACTCGCCTTAATGGCGATACCCGACAAAATGAGCTGAAAATTATCTCAAAAGATGTACCCTGGCCTCTAGACTGATCCCGATGACTGTCGGACTGAAGATCCAACCTCTGAAACTTCGGATGTCACCCCCTGGGGGTTTGCGCACCTCCTGGGTTTAATGAGTGCGCCCTAGTTATTCCATCAGCGGAATCTGACGATGTATAGCTCAAAACGATCGTCCTGGTATCCTCTGTAATGGTTCGGAAGGGATTCCTCAGATTTGCCCCGGAATGTTCCCTGGAACCCCAAATGTGCTTCCCCGAGAGATGTGCCCTAAATGACTGTTTTCCGCTTTCCGAAAGATTCCACTGTCGAAAACTGACGACAGGTGGCTCAATAGGTGCGCCCTGGTTAACTCGCTAATGGGTCGGAAGGAATCGGCCAGATCTAAACTGTCTCAAGCGGTTGTACAAACCCTCTCTCAATCACTTGCGTCCTCATTGGCTGAGTTGCGCAATCACTAAACTGGACACTGTAATGCACGGTGAAATACCTCGATGGCATCTCCGATAGGCTAGGGTGTGTCTCTCAACACCGAAACCGATCAATGATGGTGGTTTCCTCCAAAAATCCACAAAACAACAAGGGGTCGATTTCCTCCTCCTCTGCAAATACCTCAACATCAAATCATAACATAATGAGGAATTAGATCGAATTCCTCCCTTTATACTCTTTCCGATCTAATTCACCATTGACTTCACTTAAGCTAGGCGTTTTTCCTCCTAAGGTGAGTAATTAATTAATTAAGTCCCCCTTTAACACCTTTTCGTTCTAATTCTTCGTTGACTTATGCTTAAGTGACTTTTCCTATGCTTTGTGGCTTAATTCATCGTTTAGCCACCAAATCACCCTTATTTCTCCCTTTGTTCCCTGTGTGTGCCTGACTATAGTCTACGAGAACACATAGACTACTAAGTCACTCCCTGCTGGCCTACTCTTGGGAACAGGACATCACACTCACCTCGAAATCTGTGTGTAGCATTAGAGAGATTAAGGGTGGTCAATAGGATTATGTAGAGTGGAGTGAGCATGCATGCACTGTCTTTAGACAGTTTCCTATATTGGTCTTTTCCAGATTTAGATCTGCAATTTTTTTTTTTGGTTTTTTCCACACTTAGACCTTTTATATTTTCAGTTATAGAGGATGCAAATCCTATTAAGAGTGTGAGTTGGCTATTCTTGGAGGATATAGATCCCTAGGAGATTTGGCACATGAGTTAGCATGCGGATTGCTCTAGTGGTGTTCTATTCAAGGCGGTCTTATGTCATGCATGGTGTACTATTCAAAACATACTTATCCATGCATGAGATCGACCTAGGGTTAGGGTTTTGACTTGGCCCATGACTAGATTCAATGTAATTCCCTTGTCTCTTATTCTATAAAGGAGAGAAGGGTTCCTCAATGATGGGATTGTAGAGTTGATGTGTTAAACTATTGTTGTAGTAATTTTCTGGTTTTTAATTAATAAACAGAGATGTGATTGGCTGCTGCAATTTTGTACTTGCTGTCATAATTTTCAGAGTGTTGTGTTGGCAGATCTAGTTCTTTTTTAGTTGTCCTTTTGATAGTTGTTAAGTTTTCTGCTATCTAGGATTTATAGGAGACAAGGTTTCTTATCATGAATTGAAAATTTACATGGTATCAGCTGAAAATCTGAAATCTTCCAGGAATCCATGTATGGAGAGGATTGTTGCCTATGAGAGGGAGTTTGCAGAGGATTTCACCAGTGTGATGCCCTAGCTTCAGTGATTCAAGCTAACATGTGTCTATGAGAGGCACCGAGACTTGTGATAGATGTTGGGTGAGATGCCTAGGATCTTCCAATGATTGGAAGGTTGTTTTTGGCCTACGATAGGAAATCTGCCCCTGGGATAGGTTGCAGATCTGATTTCTTTTGTGTCTGAACTATTAGCTGAAGTGTGATTTTAGGGCTTGCGGCAATGTCCAGTCTTCGTCTCTTAGAGCATGATAGACTAGAGGGTGCTTCCAACTTTACACCTTGGAAGTGCAAACAGAAAATGTTGTTGGAGGCTGATATGTGGAGCCTAGTTGAGAAAAAAGTTACAATCCCTACCAATCCAGTACAATTGGCCAAGAATACCATTAAGGTGACCAAAGCAAAGTGGATCATACTTGATTTGATGAAGGACCATTTGATCCCTCACATATCAAAGAAGAAGTCAGTGAAAGAGATATATGATGCCTTGATCACTCTATACTAGAGTGACTATCTTTGCCAAGATCCTACTAAAGAACAAGCTCACTACCACATGCACGAGCAATACAAATCCCATGGCCAATGACCTGATCAAGATCATCGAGCTTTGAGATCAGCTCACTACTATTGGGACCAAAGTAGAGGATGACGAGTTAGTGCCCATAGCTCTCATTGGGTTCTCTTCATCTAGGGATCCATTTGTTCGTGGTGTCTATGCCTGTGAGAAGCTTCCCAACTTTGAGAAGCTTTTGGATAACTTCATCCAAGAAGAAACCAAACTAGAGTCAATTTCAGCTAGAGTGGAGGAGATTCAGAATGTAGCACTCATTTGGACGATGAAGACGGGAAAAAGAAAGATTACCTTGAAAGGGCCACAAGAACAAGAAGGAAGAGTCTATAACAAGACTAGCCACTATATATCTTAGTGTCCAAAGAAGAAGAAATCCAAGCAGTAGTAGTGGAAGGAGTTCACAGGGAGTGCAGAAGCCTATGCCAAGGTGGATGAGTTAGCATCAAAGCTTGAGACAACTTTTTGCATGGTATCGTGCCTTTCCACTAACATGATCTCTAGTGCCGAATGGTATGTAGAAAGTGGAACTTCACAGCATATGACTTAAAATAGGAAGTCTTTCTCCAAACTTCAAAAACAAGAGGCTTGGATGCAGGTGGAGTTGGGTAATGATACCACATACTCAGTGATCAAGATTGGTTCTATCTTGTTCGAAATTCCCTCAGGTGATGTGATTGAATTGCATAATGTTCTTTATGTTCTCGGTTTAACAAAAGAACATTCTTTCAGTGTCATCCAAGACAGATTTGAAGTGCTTGGTTGAGTTTGATGATAAGAAGACCATCAAGAGCCAAGAAGATGGTAGAGTAGGATTAGAGAAGGTGGATTGTATAGGCTACTTGCAGATCCAGTGAGGCATGGTGCATTGGTGCATGACAATGCCAAACAATGTGATTTATGGCACAAGAGATTTTGACACTTGCACTACGGAGCGCTTCCTCTCTTTAAGGACATGGTGCAAGGATTGTTGGACTTCAAGATCGAGAAGATGGAAGTGTGAAAGGGTTGTACACTCAATAAGAATGCCAAGACTACTTTCCCAAGCAATGAGCACAAATCGAGAGAAACTCTTGATCTAATCCATTCGGATGTGTGTGGACCCATGTCATCAGTCTCCTTCATAGGTAACATTTATTATGTTTCTTTCTTTGATGATTCCTCTAGGAAAACATGGATTTACTTCATGAAGACCAAAGATGAGGTCTCCAACAAATTCTAAGATTTCAAAGCTCTTGTAAACAATGAAACAAGTAGGAGGATTAAGGTGTTAAAGTCTAACAATAGAGGCAAGTATACCTTCAAGGATTTTGTTGCATTTTGCAAGGATGCAGGAACCAAGAGGAAGTTGATAGTAACTTACAACCCATAGCAGAATGAGTTGCAGACAAGAAGAACATGTCCATCATAAAGACAAGGAAGGCAATGATCCATGATCTAGAACTGCCCATGTGTCTTTGGGTAGAGGCATGCAGTTGTGTAGTTTACATTTTGAACATGTGTCCTCTCAATGTGTTGAAGGACATGATTCTAGAAGAAACCTTCAAAGGAGAGTAACCTAATGTTTCTCATTTTTCAGCGTTTGGGAGTCGTATACACAACATTCACATGCCAGAAGAGAAGAGGATGAAGCTTGAACCCTCCAGTTTGAAGGTTGTGTTTATGGGATATAGTGAGACCTCCAAGGCTTATCGAGTTTATGTTCCAACTTAGAGGAGGACAGTGGTAAGTCGAGACATGAAGTTTGATAAGGATGCATGGTCCTCTAATTCTAAGAAGCCTCTTCCAAAGATTGTGGAGGAAGATCATCTTGTTGTTCCAAAGGCTATTCTAAAGAAAGAAAACAAATCAAAATCAGATTAGCAAGGTTCCAGTGAGGAAATAGAGACCCATTTAGCTTCTAGGAAGCCATGAAGCTTAGATGGCTTATCCAGACATCCTAGGAGGCATTGGAGCAAGTAGTAACATCAAAGACTTCTTTTTAGGTGAGTTACCCCCCTAAGAAGTTTCCTAGTTATGTTGCATTGATGTCTTCCATCATTGATGCCAAGGCTTCCAATTTTGAGGAGGAAAATTTAGAGAAGGTATGGCGAGACGCCATGGAAAAAGAGTATAACTCCAATTTGTAGAATGATGTTTAGGAGATTGTGCGTAGACTAAAGGGGAAGTTGATGATTGATTTCAAGTGGTAATACAAGGTGTAGCATGCAGCTAATAAGAGCATAGAGAAGTACATGCAAAACTTTTTGCACGAGGATTCTTCTAGAGAGAGGGAGTTGACTATAACAAGACCTTTGCTCTAGTTGTGAGGTACATGTCTATCAAGGTAATTATGTCTCTTGCACATTATTTTGTTTGGTACTTATATAGAATGAATGTAAAGATGACATTTATGAATGGGAATATAGACAAGGAAGTGCACAACAATCATCATGGGGGGTTTGTGTTGAATTTTTACTAAAACTAGTTAGGGGTAGATTTACCATAGCAATTTAACTACTTTTACGTGCTCGTTTTTCCATAGACGATGCTACATCATCGTCACCCAACCATAGGCACCTGCATGTACCACCCCAGAGCACAACACACAGAGCTCTATCCTGGGAAACCCTCTTGGGGAAGAAAACCCAGCAGAACTTCTTCAATATAGATTCATCAACCAAGTACAGTGTCAGTACAATGCTCTCTCGAAGAGAAATATCCCAGATAACCCTTCTACTCAAAGGGAAACCCTACCACTAGACTTGTGCCTTGTCACCAGAAGATACACCAAGTATTATACCAAGACATACACCAAGAGATACACCAAGGCACAATCCAAACCCTAGCGCATTACCCTAGCAAGGTAGCGGATGAGAGAGAGACCAACCAAGACGAAGAGATGTGCCTTATCCTTCCTCCTGTAGCTGCAGCTGCAGCTGCAGCTCTCCACCAAACTTGCGCTATAACTGAATGAGTTGTGATCACCAAATGAGTAAGGCATCACCTTATTTATACTTATTCTTCCAATGAACATTTCCCACAGGGACGACCTGTCTTTTCTGGCAAATATAATTTACTTTGACTTTTTCTGGCAGGGCCGACTTCTCAAATTGCAAGTACAAAATATAGTAATAATTATTTTCCTGAGCCGACATTACAAATATACTTTAGCATTATTCTTTTAGGGTTTTGACTTGATCAAATACAATAAGAATATCTTCTGCAGCTACATAATACTTCAACACTCCCTCTTAGCAAGGAAGGTATTCTTCTAGCACGATATTCAATACTGTTTCTGTATGCATCTGTACTCTGGACCATTTACTTGTTGACTTTTCATGAATCTATACATCACTAGAAGTTTTGTAACATCAACACTCCCTCTTAGCTAGGGAGGTATTATCCATGATGTTCTTCATCTAGTAGTCTCAATCACATCCATCCGTTACACATGGCATGTACAAGACTACCACCAATCACATGGTCTTGCAGACCAGTCTACAGGTAGCATCACCATAGCCACATGGGCTATCTCAAGATCAAACAGATCATGTCACAAGTATCGCCATCATAGCCAAATAGGCTCTATCATAGTCACACATAGACTAACTAATGAATCGATACATCACAGTCACCATCATAGCCATACATTGGCTCTCTCATAGTCACACATAGACTATATGATGGTCATGTCACAGTCATGCATCCGGGGCCTCATCAACACATGTAGCATCTCTCTAGTGGGCACAGCCTCATTGTCCTCTCGGACCTTATGGGTTTCGACGTCCTTTCGGACCTTATGTCATTCCAGGACTTCATCTAGCTTACTCAAAGTTAGGAAACTAGCCAGTTCACACATAACTACACTACTACCCAATCCTTACGGAGTCTGGGAAACTATTCAATTTGAGCTAGTTCATACACAGAACTACGCTACTACCCAATCCATATGGAGTCTGGAAAACTATTCAGTTTGAGCCAGTTCACACACAGAACTGGGCTACTACCCAATCCATACGGAGTCTGGGCAACTATTCAATTTGAGCCAGTTCACGCACAACACTGCGCTACTACCCAATCCTTACAGAGTCTAGGCAACTATTCAGTTTGAGCCAGTTCACACACAAAACTGCGCTACTACCCAATCCATACAGAGTTTGGGCAACTGACGTGCCTGCAAATGACTACCCGTTGCTGCCACACTCTGTAAGTCGCTGCCCCAAGAATCACATATGTGACTCATCACTCCCTCTTACGAGGGAAGTCCTTATGGACCACGCCAATCTTGTCCCTGAAGTACTCAAACTTTACCTTTGAGAGAGGCTTGGTCAACACATCTACTATCTGCTCGTCTATGCCAATATATTGGAGCTTCATAGCTCCCTTTTGCACCAAATCTCAGATATAATGGTACTTGATCTCGACATGCTTGGACTTGTCATGAAACACCGCGTTCTCAGACAACTTTATACAATTTTGGTTGTCACAAAAAATACAAGTCACCTCCAACTCGAGATCAAATAGCCCTGCAAGCAACTTCCGAAGCCACACAACTTCGCTACTAGTTGAACATGCTGCTATATATTCTACCTCGGTCGTACTGAGTGCCACACTAGTTTGCTTCTTGCTAAGCCACAAAATCATAGCTCACCCCAAACTGAAGCAACATCTTGATGTACTCTTCCGATCTGTGACACTACCGGCCCAATCTGAATCAACGTAGCCTTGCAGTCTTATCTTACGATCTGAAACATATCGGAGTCCAAAGTCTATCGTACACTTCAAGTACCTTAACACGTGCTTTGCCGCAATCAAGTGAACACGTCTTGGTTCAACCATATACTGACTCAAAGTGTTCACCGCAAAGCATATATCTGGCCTAGTATTCGTCAAATACATCAACGAACCAATCATCTGCATGTACATGGTGACATCCACGGTCTCTGAAGAAGTATCACTCAATAACTTCAGGTTCGTCACCATCAATGTGGGCATGGATTTACAATCCATCATTTCGAATCTCTTCAAGATTTCTACCGCATATTTTCCTTGGCTAAGGAAAATCTCGTCCAGTTTCTGCCACACCTCTAGATGTAAGAAATAATGCATCATACCCAAGTCTTTCATCTCGAACTCCATAACAAGCTTCCTCTTACTCTCAGCGATGAGCTTCTCGTCTCCTGTTAGAAACAAGTCATCCACATATAACAGTAATATCATTGGTCCACCATCCACAACCTTGTAGTAAAGGTTGGGATCTGCTTTACTCTTGGTAAAGCCCAAGCTCATCAGAAAGTTGTCAATTCTACCGTACCATGCCCTGGGTGCTTGTTTCAATCCATACAAGGCTTTCTTCAATCTGCACACATGTGTCTGCCTGTCATGTGTCTCGAATCCTTGTGGCTGCTCCGCGTACACTTCCTCTTCCACTACACCATTCAAAAAAGTTGTCTTCACGTCCATCTAATGTATCTTTCATTTCATTACTGCAGCTATCGCAAGTATAGCTCTAATCGAAGTGTATCTCGCCACAGGAGCAAATGTCTCCTCATAATCTATTCCTTCTTTCTGGGAGAACCCAGGAGCCACGAATCTTGCCTTGTACTTCTTGATACTACCATTTGTTGAATGTTTCGTCTTGTAGATCCATTTGGAACTCACATTGATTTCTTTTTCGGTCTCGGAACCACATCCCAAACATCATTCTTAATGATCGACTGGTATTCCTCAATCATGGCATCCTTCCATACTTCCTTCTCTGCAACCTCTTCATAACAGGTAAGCTCGGCATCAATGATATCACATAAAAATGCCACGTAATTGGAATATGGTCAAGATTTCTTACTTTCTCTGAAAGATCCATCTGGAGCACCATACTTCTCGGCATCCTGAATAATCTCACGAGTCCAAGATGGTCTTATTTTCTTTGTAATCATTTCTGCAGGTCTTTGTGGTTTTGTCATGTCATGATTCTCTGAAACATGCTCTTCTTGTACAATGCCATTACCTGCAAATGTCATCGTTCCGTTCTTTCTTTCTACTACACCATTCTGTTGAGGACTGTAGGGAGTAGTGAGCTCCCTCTTAATCCCAACTTCTCTGCAAAATGCTTTGAAGTCATCTGATGTGAACTCTCCTCCATTATCTGACTTCAAAGTCTTTCTCTTCTTTTCAAAAATATTTTTTACGAGGGATTTGAATTCCATGAACTTGTTGAATACTTCGCTTTTTGTTTTCAAGAAATAGATCCAATTTTTATGTGAGAAATCATCAATAAATGAAACATAATGTACATACCTACTAAGTGAAGTGGTTATCATTGGTCCACACATGTCTGAGTGCACGATGTACAAAACTCCTTTGGCTTTGTTGTCACTGCTTGGAAACAGACTCTTCCTGATTGTCAGTCTACTCCATGTCTCAAACTGGAGGCTATCTAATATGTTGCCTTCTGCAACTTTCACTGTAACTCCCTCTCAGAGCTGTCACTGATGACCTGCTTCCGTGGTAACCTTCCTGGAACACGTACATCTCCATGGAAACTTCCATGGAATTTGTAAGATAACCTGCTCAAGACAAGAACAACAAGAGAAAAAAGTATTTCCAATATAATAGCATTTTCATAAGAACATATCTATGGTAACAAGAATGAAGGACAATTTCATGGTAATCATCATAGCTTTACCAAGGTGACCTGCCTGGAAGCAAAACAAGAATTATCTCCTAGAGGAGATGTTAGTTCATCTTGCAAACAAGTACAGTAAGCATTTATATCAATAGTACTCACATGCTACCAAGTATTTATTGTACCTAGCAGTAATAGAATCTTTCAAAGACTGTTGGCAAAGGTATAGTGTTTACTTGTAATGTAGCAATTATCAAACTTGATATGTGCGAGTTGGAAACTTATCAATTTAATCAATCAAACCTGGAACCTAGAGTCTTATCTCCAAGAATGAGTGTTGTTGCTTTTCTTCCGAGTCTCCTTCATTCAAGATGACAAGTATTCTCTCCAACCTGTCCCCTGTACTAAGACAATATGCTTTCTTGACAAAAATCCGAGTCAGAGAATATAATGCAAATAAACTCTAAAATCTTAACCTTAATCAATCTAATACTTTGACTAAAGTCAACTTATAACTTTAACTTTGACTAGAGGCTAGTATAATAATCATAACTTCAATAGATCAAAATACAACTAGATGTTCATAAGATCACAATAACGCCATAAAAGCTAGAGGCATATCAAAACAATCAAACCTGGAGTGCATTGTTCCTCTGAATGTGTTGGATTTGAGATCCCTCTGGATCTACGATTGTTGCTTAGACAAAAGATCCATTCTCCTGCAAACACCTTCAAGATAGTGATACAATTTAAACATATACAAATACATACCTCCAACAACAGAACAAACAGCGACACCATCCGACAGCAGCGGCAAGCAACGATGAACCCTAAAACTTCAAAGTGCTCCAACTTGCAATCTGAAGGTAGCTTGAGATGCGCTAGGGTAGGGCGCACCTGTTTGTGAAGGAATTAGGCCAAACGTCCTAGAAAAAGGTGCTCAACGAGCTTGACAAAATAAATTGTGCAGCGGCATGGTACTGCGGCAAGGTATTGTGACAGGGTACTGCAGAAAATTATAGTGGCGAGGTAAATCTCATGATCTTCCTTCCAGCGATTAGACTATCTAAAGGAAACCAACTCTGATTCCATGTTGAATTTTTCCTAAAACTAGTTAGGGTTAGATTTACCATAGCAATTTAACTACTTTTACGTGCTCGTTTTTCCATAGATGATGCTACATCATCTCACCCAACCATAGGCACCTACATATGCCACCCCCGAGCACAACACACAGAGATCTATCCTGGGAAGCCCTCTTGGGGAAGAAAACCCAGCAAAACTTCTTCAGTATAGATTCATCAACCAAGTACATTGTTAGTACAATGCTTTCTCAGAGAGAAATATCCCAAATAACCCTTCTACTCAAAGGGAAACCCTGCTACTAGACTTGTGCCTTGTCACCAGAAGATACACCAAGTATTATACCAATACATACACTAAGAGATACACCAAGGCACAATCCAAACCCTAGGGCATTACCCTAGCAAGGTAGCACATGAGAGAGATATCAACCAAGACCAAGAGATGTGCCTTATCCTTCCTCCTGTAGCTCCAGCTGCAACTGCAGCCCTCCACCAAACTTGCGATATAGTTGAGTGAGTTGTGATCACCAAATGAGTAAGGCGTCACCTTATTTATACTTATTCTACCAGTGAACTTTTCCCACAAGGCCAACCTGTCTTTTCTAGCAAATATAATTTACTTTGACTTTTTCTAGCAGGGCCGACTTCTCATATTGCAAGTACAAAATATAATAATAATTATTTTCCTGGGCCGACATTACAAATATACTTTAGCATTATTCTTTTAGGGTTTTGACTTGATGAAATACAATAAGAATATCTTCCGCAACTACATAATACTTCAACAATTTGAGGTGCATGCACGAGATACCCATGTATGCAAGTTGAAGAAGACCTTGTATGGACCGAAGCAGGCACCACATGCTTTGTACTCATGGATTGATGAGTACCTATTGAATTTAGACTTCACTAAAACTACTGCAGATCCTAACCTTTAGTACTTGTTTGATTAATCCAATCTACTTGTTTTGGTCATGTATGTAGATGACCTCATCCTTACAAGTAGGAGTGAGAAGCTCATAAGCATGGTGCAAGGAGGAGTTGGCCTCTGAATTTGACATGAAGGACATAGGCTTTATGCACCCTTTTGTGGTCTAGAGGTTTAGCAAGCTGCAGGAGAAATCTTCCTTGGGCAAGGGAAGTACACAGTGGATATTTTAAAGCGATTTTAGATGCCAGATTGCAAGCCCTTAGCTACTCCCATGGTTCTGAATATGAAATTGTTTGTTAATTCAAATTCAAATTCGGTGGATCCTTCAGTGTATAAGCAATTGTTACTTGGTGAATACCCGACCTAATATTTGCTTTGCAGTGAACATATTGATCTGATTCATGGTTGAGCAAAGGCAGATTCATTGGATAGCTGCAAAGCACGTGGTTAGATACTTGGAGGGCACAATTCACCATGTTCAAAGGTATGTTGGAGATGGAGATTTGATGTTACCTAGTTTTTGGATTCTGACTGGGTAGATGATGTCAATGCTAAGAAGAGCACTTGAAGATTTTGTTTCAGCATGGGCCAGGTATGATATCCTAGTTCAACAAGAAGCCGGCAGTAATGGCATTGAGTTCAGCAGAGGCAAAGTACATGGCAATTTCTTCTGCTAGTTTCAATGCCGTAGGACTCAACAAGTTGATCACATAACTGATCAATCAAATGTTGGAGCCTACAGTTGCGTCCTGTGACAATTAGAGTTGCATCAGGCTCTCTAAGAATCCAGTGTTTCATGATTGCTCCAAACACATAGAGATATCAAGTACCATTTCCTTAGGGACGGAATTCAAAAGGGAGCTGTTGTCTTGGAGTATGTTCCTTCAATTTTTCAGGCGTAAACATATTAATGAAGCCCCTGGCAAAGGGGAAGTTTGAGATATTAAGGGAGAGACTTGGATTGGTGGAGAACACGTTCCCCATAAAGAGGAACTGTTACATTTCACTCAGATTACCTGTCGCACAATGTTGCTTCAAAAGTCTTCTCAGCAGCAGGGCTTAGATTTTCAGATCATGGTAAGTAGAGATGCCCCTCAAAAATCTAAGCCCTAAAACTAGGAACTGAAAACTGATTGACACTGCTCAAAACAGAGGAAATCTGAACAATAGATCTCCAAACACATCACTCTGAAATACGAACAGCAAGTACAAAATCTGAACCACTTGATCACATCTATCTTCTATTAACTCAAAGAAGTAAAGTTACAATGCAATAGCTCAAAACCCTAACTATCCTACCACACAGTGGTATATCCTGCCTCTCTTTTATAGAAAAAGAAAAGGCTAGGTTTTACAATGAATAAGTACCATCCCAGCAATACACATTACTTAAGAAAAGAAAACCCTAGCTGCCTAGAAGAGTACACCCAACCTGCATGAGAAGGTTGCCTAGAATAGAGTGCCCCTTTCCTAGGAAAGTGCACCCTAATCCAAATCTGGAAACCTCCTAAACTATGTGCTTTGCCTAAAATTAGACACTGTGCCTTAAAACAGAACTGAAAAACATTCTAAATACAAAAAAACTAGCACCTAAACTAAACTAGAAAGCACTCTCTAAAGGTGGAAAAAGTATGCTAGAGATGGCACAGCCAACCGCCTTCTTCTAAATCTAGAAAAGCACTCTAAAGGTAGCACATGCAAACTTGCACCATCCATGCGCCTTACTCACTTAGCTGCCTATAACTGGTGCACCTTCAATCCTACAGCAAGCAATCTCTTCACAAAGGTTTCATGACTGTCACTATGCCATGCTGAAGGAGAAACACCTTCTGAACTACAGGTAAACTCAAAAAAATGTGTGGTGTGCATCTTCTCATAACCAAGGATCTTGTACCCTTGATATGCTTTATTAACCTCCCTAATCACTAATCTAGAAGACTATCTATAGTGGATGTTGTGCAGATAGAGAACTACACAGCCAAGATTGAACATAACATATTTGGAAATGCCTTTCGATGTAGATTTTCCACCAACTAAATGATGGAGGTGGAACATAAAACAGATCTAAAAGCAAGTTATAGAAATGGCATCCTCGGGACCTCTTTGTTGAAAAGGTTACCAACATAAACAGATTCCTCACAATTGGAGACATTTCTATTAGTCTTGTATTTCCTCGTTAACGGGCTACAAAAGAATGGAACTCACTAAGGATTTTCTTAGGAGAAAGCAAGGGGGTAAAAATCAAGGCTCCCAGACATTTTCTATTAGTCTTGTATTTCCTCGTTAACGGGCTACAAAAGAATGGAACTCACTAAGGATTTTCTTAGGAGAAAGCAAGGGGGTAAAAAACAAGGCTCCCTCTAACGGCAAGGATGTCCACACCTTTCCAAGGTAAGACTGGGTTATATATCTGTAATAGATTAGGCTGCTATATTTGTATGTCTGTTATAATCAATCTTTCTGTCCGTAGATGGATAAGTAGTGCTCTGAGGAATTTTGCTGTAAACAGGGGCTAGACCCTGGATTTTGTATGACTGTTGCTCATAGAGAAGCACATATATGGCCTCTCTGGACTTATAAGACTACTAGAATCTCATCATCTTTAAGTAACTTGATAACATTTATTAAGATATTGAAATATTACATGATGTACTTTGGTTGTGGAGCAAAAACAGAGAAGCACAATTAAGTGAGGATCCAATTATAACAGTCAAGTCAGAATCCAATGTTAAGGCTGTTCACACCAACCATATCCAGTGGCACAAACTGTCCGGTCAGAGGATTTCAGAAGAAGTGCTCGAAAGCGAGTCTACATTGGCATTCAAGAAAGTATGACAGGCAAGCAAAGACTACTTACCAATGAATTATTCAACAATTATAGTCACATAGATAACAAGCACAAGCCCAAGACAACCCAGAGAAATAAAATATAAAAAAACGACCCAAAGAAAGAAAAATTTGAAAAGAATCGAAGAATTACCCGAAAGTAGCGATCTGGGCCAAGAAGAAAGGATACTCCTTCAAAGGAATCAACGCCAATTTGGACAAAACTCTGTTGGCAACGCCAAACATGACAGTAATTGTTGCAGCGATCAACACTTGTAAATATTTTTTCTTTGCATTCACGTTGGCATTCGCAGTCTTGGCCCCGTAGATGCTTGCTCCCTCTGAAACACTGGCGATCGGTTCTGTGCGATTTCCAGAGGCTCTGTCGTCCCACCATGGCCTGTGAAAAGACCGATCACCTCCAATACACTTGTGATTGAACAAGGATCTAGCCTGCAGAGTGAGCACCGATCGCCGATCATCGTCCCCGTCCCCATATGACGGTAATTTACAATGCAGATTTAAGTGAGCTAGGGGGTAAATGATCCTACAACTGTCCTGAAGGGGATCAAAGCAAGCAGGCAGTTTGGTGTTGGAGTAACGACCGATCGAAAACATTGCAAATGGTTTGAGGTGAACGCCTCTGTGCAAACTGCGTGTCCCTGTGTATATATAATGTATAATAATAATGAGGAGAGAGGCAGGTGGGGTCCCGAAAGTGACATGCTTATTGATCGTGGGGTAGGCGGCCTTTAGAATCTACAAGTGTCGTGGTAGAGAGGCCTTTTGGATTATTTTGTTTTCACATGTGGTGTGGTGGGGCACACGGTATGATGGCACTGATATTCATGCTTCAAGAGTACCCGGGTGGGGTTGGAAACTCGCACTTTGGTTTTATTTGAATGATTACGAATATGATTGGCTGCCCTAGGTTGGTGTGTAAGCATAAACAAGATCTCTATAAGATCTCATGCCATCAGATTTACATCTTCATTTTTGTCCATGCTTCTCTCTGGGTTGGAGTTGCTTTAAAGTAGTGGTATCTCCTTAAAGTTCCAAATCTTTTCAAATATTTTTTTTTACTTTTGGTGATTTTGTTTGTGTAAATTGTAAATCAATTTGGTGAAATAGATACTCATCTTTCTAACTTAAAAATGTGTTTTTAAGTGTCGTACACTAGTCACACTATCTTTACATGCATTAAAATAAAAGTAGTCTATTCTATATTTTAAAATAAAATAAAAGAAGTACACTTTATGACAGATCTTATTCAAAATTTAAAAAAAAAATGAAGGGTCTCACACACTCTTTCTATTAAAAG
>JASDQU010108900.1:69039-95547 GCA_032191745.1 Picea mariana
TAAAAATAAAAATAAAATGAAATATAAAAACTTAAAAAAAGATGAATTTAAATTAGTATGATATTTTTAAATTAAAAAAATAACAATTTTATAATAGATAATAAGAAGCATCTTAGGGATGCAAGAGGGGGTCTTTCATGATCCTGGAAAAACTCAGGAGCTAATCATTGTTGTAAGCCTTGGAATAAGGGATTTAGTGGTGTTTGGAGACTCAAGGTTAGTCATCACTACCTTAATATCTTAAGAATTAACAAAGCTCAAATTCTTACCCATATCACAAAGCTCAAAAAGAATCGTGGCAAAATTTCCTATTATCACATACTCAAGGAGAACAACTGGCAAATCGAATGGCAAATGAAGCAACCTCACTACCACTTGGAACTCTAAAGAAAAATGGGGTTTCTAGTCACATATATATTCCATAAAGTTCTTAACCCCTACTTAATGAGTTCAATGTGTTCAGATTTCAAGGATTTAATGCTTGGCAAGTTGGTCTTTTTGACATGTGTCTATTCATGCATGTTAACCATTAAGTTTGGTCTTTCCCACTATTTTGCTCATTATTGTCGATTTGGTTTCGAATGGGTAATATATGGAGGCTTTCTCATCTATGATGGCATGGTGGCATATTCCTCCTCTACTCTTGCAAGCTAGGCCTATTCCTCCCTTGTTCCAATGTGAATGGATTGTTGACTGGTTGGTTTGCGGTGGTCTAAGATTGGACGTGGACTTTTTAGGCGACATCTCTCTCTGGTATTACTGGGTTAACCAAAGTTTGGTTCCCTGGGTCTCCTACAAGGAAGATAGATATGGTTTTGGGTTTTGATCAAGAGGAAATTTGTCTATTTCTCTATGGTGTGTTTTCTTGTTGTTGGCGTTCTAGTGGAGGTGTTCTTCTCCCCTATTATGTTGTCATCTTGAACCACCAAGGCTTCTTTGTGCAACTTCAAGGATGTGTAAAGCAAGAGCTCTAGACAACAAGCAAAGCTTACATATGGAACGGGTCAATTCTCTACTCTTCTATATCCAAAATAATGTATCTCTCTCTTTATGTTTTGTAAATCAATATATATTAAATCAATATATATTTTGCATGTCATTTTCCAAATATATATTTATAAGGACCAGAAATATTTAGAAACAACAAAATTAAGAAAAAAATTATTAAATAATAAAATATTTATGTTGATAACACTAATAAGACTCTCTAAAATACAACAAACAATTTTATTATATAATACATTTTTATTTTGACCACCTAATATATATTCCCTAATTCCAATTAAAATAATAATAATAATAAATATCTAAAACCTAAACCTTAATGATATATTTAATAAGAAGAAATGTCTTAAAACTCGAACCTCAGTAGTAAGTTACTATTTACTATTCGAACAATGTGGAAGCATCTTCAAGTGTAGAGCTTAGGGGTAGATCATTAATTCATGTAGTGGCATTAAGTGATCTTGTACATTTTTGTTGGATTAATGCAGTGTATAGAACAATATGGCAACGATTTATGGAAAAAGAGTCTGAATGAAAATATCCTATCTATTTAAAATTACCTAGGATGACAATAAAAATAAAGATGTGGAGAGTTATAATGATGATGACCACTTAGATAAAAGGCTCAATAACATATATTCTTTAAGGAGAATGGACAATTCAATTTGGCGACTCCATAAATTATCAAACGTTTGTAAAACGATCCTTTGTTGATGGTCCCACATAGTATCTTTTTCATTTAAAAAAAACATAAACCAACAAATACATTTAACAACATTGGTATGTTTTGAAATTGTTGTTATTTTCACCATTATCTTCATGTGTGTACATAAATGATAAAATTCAATGTATATTAAAAAGTGGCTATATGTTATTTGTTGTTATTTATTATTTATTAGTCTATCTTTATGTGTACATAAATGATAAAATTTAATGTATATTAAAAAGTGGTTATATGTTATTACACATAAATGATAAAATTTAATGTATATTAAAAAGTGGTTATATGTTATTTGTTGTTATTTATTATCTATTAGTTTATGTCAAAGGCTTGGGATAGTAATGAGTTGCCCTTTAACTCTGTATTAGTTTATTGTTGACTTTAAATTTGTGTGATATATCCAATGTATAACATAGAAAATTAATATATGTATTTTTTTAAATAACAAAAAAACATATTTTTCTAAAATTTAATTGGCTAATATCTTTGAAGTGTTATTGCAGGTTTCACGTCATTCAATGTATAAAATTAATTACACAATTAATGGATTTGCCTGTGTTTTCCAAGTACTACCGACTCCTACTCATTACGTGTCGTTTAAGCGATTGAATTGGCATTGTTTGTCGCAGCAACCATCCGTAAGGACGAGTGGGATTGGGACCCGCCAGTATATTCGATGTTGTCGGGGCGGACATCAAATTCGTGGTCCAAACTTCGAGTTTTGTTGTGTAATAAATTATATCACTTTCGAGGTGAAGGAAAAGGAAGTTGCGTGGAAGTTCCACCTTCCATTGTACGACACCCTCTTGCTAAAATATATGATACAAGTCAAGCATTTAAGGTAACATACAGGAAAGACGCACCCTATCACGATCGAGATCCTCATGTCACTATCTAACATACCTCTAAATTGTTGGTATGACTTGCTAGTCCTATCTCAAGCATGACACGCTGACTGGGTCATATGTCGAGGTACTCTATGCATTAAATTGGTTACTGCTTTGACAGAACATTGGTTTTTGAGTAATAGTTTTCCCACCACCAGCCAGGTTTCATTACTTTCATTCACACCAAATCGTGTATGGTTTTGGCCTTCTTTATGTGAGATTGTTACAATGCTCTGAAGTTATTTCCCTCGGTTTAAGTCTGGAACTGTCTGACAGCACGGAACTTGAACTTATCCCTCTACAGAAACCAGTTCAAGCCAGTTCGAGTTTTCACAAAGATTCGGTTTTGTAATATCAATGGCAGTCACTGCAAATGGCTCGAGGAAGAGCAGCAGCGTAGTTGCGAAAGAGGCGTGCAAGCCCAAGGAAAGAAAGCAGTGGAAGCTGAAGAAAACCATGTCGGTTGTTATGGAAGCCGAGAAGAAGTAGAAGAAGCAACTAGCAGGCCCTCGTTCGCAGCACTCCCACCTGCCATACTTTCAGATGGTTGTGGAGGCTATTTCTTCCCTGAGGGAGCGCATGGATTCGAGTCACCAAGCAATCGCAAAGTACATCGAGGCCCATTACAAGGGCGAGCTACCATCGAATTTCAAGACGTTGTTGACTAACCAACTGAGAATTCTGGCTGAGAAGGGCAAGCTCGTGCAAGTCAAGCGCTCTTTTAAAATCACAGAGGAGCTCAAGAAGTTTTCCCAGGTGAAGGCCATCAAGGCCGCTAGTAAATCGGATCCTTCAGGGAACCCACCTGCCGTAAAAAAACCCAATCCCGTAGGGCAAGTTAAGGCTAAGAAGACCGTTTCTGCAAAATCTCTGAAGCCTAAAGCGAAAAAAAAAAACGAAGGCAAAGCCCGCTAGTAAGTCGAAGCCAAAGGCAGTTTTCGAGGGGAAATCGACACCCCCTTCGGCTCCAACCCCCGCTCCGGCTCCTCCGGATTCTACCCCAAAGGTTCAGAAAACCACGCCTGTCACTTCAATTAAGAAGGAGAAACCCTCATGTCGAAACCGATCAAGACATCGACTCCTGCGAATTCCACTCCTGCACCGAGAAAATCTCCGAGAGCCGCACCCCCTGCTGCTTCCAAGAAGCCCATCACCAGCCCCCCTCCGAAGAAGAAGAAGAAGACCACTTGAAATTAAAGCGGGAAACCGGAAGACGAAGAAAGTTGTTTCAGGGATTTTGTATTGTGAGAGAACAACGTCGGTTTATGTGGAGTTAGGCGATAGAAAATGATGATGATGAACACAGATCGCAGACATGAAGGAATGGAGAAGGAAGAGAAGGGGTTTAACTGAATCTATACCATCTTTAGAGAAATGGATTTCAGACTAGTTGTCGTTAAAAAAAAAAAAATTTAAAGTCTGGAACTATCTTTTGTTCGGTCTATGCTTATGACAATGGAAATCACTTTCTCTCACAGAGTTCCTGAAGGAACTCTCCTTTTAAACCATGTACTATAATTTTATTTGGTTAAATAATGTTTCCCACGGAAGCCTACCACGATGGGTCTATTAGCAAGGTTCGAGCCTGGTGCTATCACTCGTTCTAGGTTGTGTTACTCATATTCCGGTCGATGAAGGAGGTAAGTGGTAACTCTTAAACATTTCCCTGGATTTCTGTATTTTCTATCAGTGTAAAATCTTCGTGAGATTTAATATCCAACTCGTTACTAGTGTTAATTGTGGGTATAGTTATTTTATTAAGTGTCATCACTGTTATTAACTGTTTGATATCACTGCTATTAAGTCTAAATAATGGAGACTTTAATTTAACTTGGTGACATAGCTTTGCATTAAAATATGCATTAAAACTACGGAATAAGGTTTTGAATTTTGCAAGTTGCATTGTTGTCTTTTCAGTGATAATATCAATGGAGTTTTTGTATCTTGCTCATGCCAGTGCAAAGAGATTTTTTCCTCCTTACAATGCGCAAAGTCCTTTTGTTTTAAAGGTCTTTTGTGGTATTGCTCTTTTATTTTTTGTTACAAAATATTTTAACACCGACAATGTACCTAGTTCCATGAGGATTTAGTTCCATTCATATTATGGTTCATTATACATTTTGAATAACAAACAACCCTCAATTATTATCTCTTGACAAACATTATTCATTACTTGTGCATTTAGTTATATTAAGTTTCATTGTTCAACATGTATTTCCCAGCTAACTAGGCAGGGATTGTGTTGCCATGCAACCCGTGTTTATTACGAAGTTGTATTTTCAAAATTTGATTTGTAAAAAAAATAAAAAATAAAATCAAAATTTGAAGTAATAGTTTTTATTTTTCTAATTAAAAAATAAAGTTAATTTCATATATTTTGATTTGATTGATTTTAAAGTTTGGGGTTTTATAGACAAAATTTTGAGGAAATGTGAGTGATTAGAGCTTCCTCATAAAAACCATTAGCGTATAATAAAGTAACTAGAGATATAAGAAAAACCGATCGTAATTACATATATAAATAATTACTAGAAGAAATGCAAAACGAAATAAAGTAAAACACCCACCGCCCATTATCATCGGATTCATTCATTGAATTTCGAGAACCTATTTCCGATTCACACGAACTTTACTTTGATGCAAGCCTCCGAGAAGCCTATGAGAGTGCACTTCTCTTTCTCGATCACGCCATTTATTAGGAGATTTTATCTACACCGAAGCTGAGACAATAAAGGATACTGTGGGAGATGACGTTAGTGAGACTCGATCAATTGGTGCTTTTACTGGATTTGGATCTGCCCCTATAGGTTTTGCAGAAGGATCTGCTTCTATAATATTTTATTATATTATTTCCACCATACTTCAAAATCCAAGCAAATTCGTGTTTATATATATATATATATATATATATATATATATATATATATATAGGCGGCTAGGGGAAACCCTAGCCGTAGACTCACGCAAACTTTGAGTTTTTTTTCCTGATGACTTCAGGAGAAACTATTGTGGGTTCCTCTCTTACATGCGTTCCTCCGGAGGTGGCTCGAGCGATTCTTTTCCCATTTTTCAGTGAATGGTGCGGGTTGCTATTCGCAGGTGCGATTTCTGGTGGTTGTAGTATGTGTCTCAACTGGATCGATCAGATCGTGTACTCTCTCCTCAGTCTGCTTCGTCAGTGTCGGGGTTTCATGCAGCCTCCCATTGCGGGTTAGTGGGCGGACCCATATCTTTGGCTACGTTTTTTATTGAAGGTCTCGAGTCTTGTTGTGGATTCCTTATTATGATCTTGATTTGGCCTCGTGTTTGCTGAGGTCCCGGTCCTCTTCGGTTGAGTCGGTCAGTGTATGGTTTCTCTCTTCAGATCTGGGTTTCTGTGCGTCATATCTGCTTTACTTCTCGGACTATCTCATTAGATATGATACTTGGACCTTTTTTTGTCGTCCGGGGGTTTATGGCCCTCTATATTTTTAGCCTCTAGTGTGCATGGAGGCGTTTACTTGAATATTTCTGAGGGTTTGGCCCTCACCAATCCATCCCTGCTAGTTTGTTCAGGGTTTGATGCAATGTCACAGCCTTCTCAGTGGTCTTGGTGTCTGGGATCCCCTGTGTCCCCTTTTGGTCTGTGATGTGGAGTGGTTGCTTGGGTTTTCTGTTTCTTTCGGTGGGGTCTGCTTTAGAGCTTTGAGGTCCATCTCACAGGCGTGCAGTGTTGATTTTGTGTTGCATGGGTCAGCGCTTCGAGGTCCGTCTTGGGCGTGCGGCTTCTGGTTTTCCTCCTCTGTGGCTGCAGTCCCTTTGGATCCTGTTCTCGAAGGGGTTTTTTGTCGCTCTGGCCTGGTCCGTCCAGGTTCTCTTCAATCTACATTTATGTTGTGTTATTGGTTATGCTTTCTTGAGGCCTCTTGGATTTTTCTGCCTTCATTTGGGTCCATTCCCTGCTCCTTACTTGGAACATCCTTCGTAGTTTTTTACTTTGGGTCAATTCTGGCTACTAACACTTCTCTCAATTTTCCCAAGTATTGGGCATGTGCTTTCAACACCTACAAAATGTAATTTGGTTCTCTACAGATGAATAGAATTACGAATTTTTCCAAGGAAAAAAAATAAAATAAAATATATATATATATATATATATATATAATCTATTTTTAAGGTCACAAGCAAGCCAAACACCAAATTGGTGTATGAGACCCCCTCCACCCAGCGATATGACTGGTAAAGTCTACGGAGGAATACATGCCCTACCCCCTTATGGATTTGAACTTGTGACCTCTTAAGAGGAAGCATATGTTCTTAACTATATATATATATATATATATATATATATATATATAGATAGATAGATAGATAGATAGATAGATAGATAGATAGATAGATATTATTTTTTATTTTCATTAATATTATATATTTGGGGTCCCTTGTCCCACAAACAAGGGGGTCTCATACACCAATTTGGTGTCTGGCTTGGTCGTGACCTTAAAATATATATATATATATATATATATATATTGAATGCAAAGGTTGCGGTACTAGGCTTCTATAATTTCTATTTTATTGGTTAGCCCACCATGCTGTCACTTCTTATCTGCATTTAAGATGGCAATAATGAATGAAACACCACCTTTGCTATTCTAGATCTAATATCTCTATGTTCCTATACTTATGGATATTTAAAATTTCATCTTATTATAATAATATATATGTACCTTGGTTGTTCAGGATGAACATCTCACAGCCTCACCGATCTTCTTGAAACGCCTTGTTGCTCTGACAAACTTTACAACCCGTGATCTTCCTGAATCGCCTTATTTCTTTGATAAACTTTTACAAACCACCTTCTTCTTGCATTGCCCCAGACATAAATCTTAAGCAAAGTCGGCCGCAAAACAATCTGAAACTCGCAACTGCCTTGGACATAAATCTTAAACAAGGGAAGCTACAAAAAAATCTGAAACTAAAGGTGGGAGTGTCTTTCATGTTGAGATGAGAAACAAGATCATCACTAAATCGAAAAATTCATCAAACTTCACTAAAGGTGGGAGTGTAAAGGTGGGAGTGTCCTTGATGATGATATGAGGAAGAGGATCATCATTAAATTAAGTGATTCATCAAATTCCAGGTATTTTTTTGACAAAATGCATCCGTTATATATTACTACTAATATGCTATAGTCGTAGACAAAGTAAACATATCCCACGTCTTATAGAAGAGAAATCTAAGGTTTAAATACCTCATCAAGGCTCTCGTTGTAAAGATAGGACTTGACATGTTTGAGAACCAATGAAGCAGATGTGGGTAGCTCTGTGTTAGGAACCTAACCTCCCTAACCCCTCACGTAGATAGAATAATGTATTTTCCATGTAATAAAGGTCGACATTAGTTAATAAGGCCTATTTAATAAATAAGAACAAGTCAATGTAAGAAGACCTAATATAAGCTTCTGCTTCTAGAAAGATCTTCCTCTAAAATGTTCTTTAGAATATAGAATTAGTATAAATAAGAGTAGGAGGCACGAGAAAGCTTGTCTTGATAATTATTATAATAGAGCTCTGCTCTATTGGAGGTTTCCCCCTCGAAGAGGCAAGTGAACATTGATTTCTTTAATAAAGGTATTATTTATGGTATTGCTCTTCTCAATATTTTGTCATTCCATTGATATCTGCTGAATATTCTTGTTTTTTCATATTATATTACATCTGGTACCTTACAAGTGGGATCAGAGCACTTTCCTTACCAAGAATTGTGGGTTAATTTTTTCAGGGTAGAGACTGTTCTAACGTCTTTAAACTATAGTGATTTGTCGTTCAATACATAATCTATGGTTGAAGAAGCATACACGCAGGAAATACAAGAGGTTTTTAAGCTCACATTGTTAGACACCCTTGTAAGCCTTGTTGGTACCCCTTCAAGTGGTATCACATTAGACAACACTTGTATATGGATTGGCTCTTCCATGTACCTCTAGTATATCGGGAGCCCCCTAGGAATCCTGAAACCAACCCGAGATCAACTGATCGGCTGCCTGACTTTTATAGTGCCACTGAGAACAACACTCGGGAAGATACTCTCTAGTATCTGGGTAATCATGTAGTATGGCTAAGGGTATGTTCTAGCCTCCTTATTTTGTTCCCTGATATATTGGGTCGAGTACTACTATTTAACCTCGCACATATATCAGAGAGCTATAGCACAGAGCAAAACCTTTTTTGTAGGAACCCTGAAAACCCTAAACCTTGGGATGGAAATAGAACATAAAAGGAACATACAAGATCTATTGTTGTGCAACCTTGCCTCTTGCATTCTAGTTGTGAAATTACTACACTTTTTTTCTGTTAAGAATTTGGGCATTTCGACACTGCAATATTATTCAGGTCGAAGTATAACTTCGTTGGATTTAAAAAAAAAAATTGGGTTCTTCAAGCACCCGTATTTGAGACCTATCTCATTGGATTCCCCTTTTCTCCATGATCGTTGTGATGCCTATCATTTTTAACCCTTTTTTCACCCTGTGGACCCATACCCTTCTCGACACCCTTATTTCCCACTTATCCCATTGGTCTCCTCTCGCTGCTCTGATCATCGTGGTATATATCACTTATCTACTTTTTTGTCTGTGGACCTACCCCTCATCCCCTCATGGCTCCCACCCGCCAAGAAGAAACCAATCAAAAATTGAGTACTGACCTTACTGCCCTTCATATCTAAGTAAATAGGGACATTCTGACCATTCATGCAAAAATGGACCTTATCCAAGAATAACTTGATATCCAAATTGTTGAAGTCCATTCCTCTCTACACCAATTCATGAACAAAATCTAGGGTCCTCCCTCCTCTGACCTACCTATTTATATTGAACGTGTTGACTCCAACCAACATCTACACTCTCATTCCAACTCCCTACCTCATGAACCCCATCTTCCCAGAGTCGAGGTAAACAAATTTGATGGACCGGATCCACAAGCCTGTGGTACTCAAATGGAACACTATTTCTCCTTGCATGGTATCATTGATGAGTTAACCAAGCTTCATTATGGAATTCTCTATTTGGATCCAAAACGATGGCAATGGTGGAAATGGCGTCGAAATGCACGCTAAGGGTATGTTGCTTGGTCACAGTTTGTTGTAGAGCTATATGAATGCTTTGACATGGACACCCTTCCTTTAGGACGACTGACCAAGTTGAAACGTCATGGAATAGTGGAATTTTTTATCGTTGCCTTTGAGCACTTAGATTTCCACACAAAGGGCATGATAGATTCTTTCTTTAGGGAATGCTTTATCAGTTGCCTCAAGGATGAAATCCATGCCCAGGTCATCATGGCTCACCCCCAAACCTGGTTGGAAGCCACTAAGCGTGTCGAGGAGGCACAACAGGTCATATTGGCCCAAAGCAAAAATCCCACTTTTGTTCCCCTCCCTAAATCCAACACCCCTGCCCCTCACGCCACTCCTCTCAAGGTCCAAAAATTAACACAGGAGGAAATGGTTGAACGCCAACTCAAGGGTCGTTTCTATAATTATGATGATAAATACTTTCCAGGGCACAAGTGTAAAGAAAATAAACTTTTTATGGCCATTTTCGAGGATGTTGAACATGTTGCCCTCTAATCCTCCCAATGTTGAACCACTGATTTCACTATATTCTCTCACTAGTTTTTTTGCTCCCCAAATGATCCAAAATGGATCCAGAAAGGCCTAAATATGAAAGTTCTTGTAATCGGACGAAACTGACTCGATTGTGTAGGGCTTGTCGTGTCGATTCTGGCCATATTTTTTTTTTTTTTAAATGGACACCGTATGCGGAAGTTATCGCGATCTGAAGATCAAGTCAAACATGCAAAAAGTCAAAGTCAACAGGTCAAAGTCAATTGATGATGTCAACAATGAGACTGATGATGTGAGTACTGATGTGGTAGATGATGTCAACNTGTCGTGTCGATTCTGGCCATATTTTTTTTTTTTTAAATGGACACCGTATGCGGAAGTTATCGCGATCTGAAGATCAAGTCAAACATGCAAAAAGTCAAAGTCAACAGGTCAAAGTCAATTGATGATGTCAACAATGAGACTGATGATGTGAGTACTGATGTGGTAGATGATGTCAACAGTGACGTGGTAGGTGACATCATCATGTTGACGTGGCAGCACCAAGAGCTAACACGTGGCAAGCATTTTTGGGTGTTGATGTGGCGATGACGTAGACTGTACGAACTGACACATGGAAATTTGTACGACACATGGAAGCCCGTACAGATGACATGTGGCAAGGTTGTATGATGGTGTGGCAGCTCATACGGATGACATGTGGCAGGGCCATACGATGACATGGCCACTCGTACAAATGACACGTGGCAGGGTCATACGATGATGTGGCAGCTCGTATGGATGACACATGGCAAGGTTGTGCGATGATGTGGCAACCGTACGAATGACACGTGGCAGGGTCGTACAATGACGTGGTAGCCGTACGGATGACACGTGGTAGATGATTGTGCAAGGTGACGTGGCTTGGGCCAATGGTGAGGTGACACGTGGCTCAATGAGGAGGCGCCACGTGGCACCTTTTTGGAAGTCCAAATCTGGCAGTTACCACCAAATCTAGCGGAGATACTCTAAATCTAGCACAATCTTGCTAAATCTAGCTAACTGTCGCTAAATCTGGCTAACTGTCGCTAAATTTGGCGGAGTATGGCTTGTTTAGCCAGGCATGAAAATCGAGAAAAAATAGTTTTTTGGCATGCAAATCGAGACTGTACGTATTTGACAGGGTGCAACATTGGAATTCGTGCCGAGGGGAGGCCCCGGGGGACTGTTCAGAAGCAAGTCAACTTTATACTCAAAAGTTGCATAATTTCAAGGGGAGTTCGAATATGGATTCTATTTTTTCATCCGAGTAGCCGAACATAAAACTGCTTTCAGTTCCCAATATGTCGAGCCAAGCATAGCCGACTTCATACTCAAAAGTCTCAACATTTTCTGTTCCAACCAATGGTGATGTTTGTTTCTTTTTAGAAATTGCAAATCTGAAAGGTGGTTTCAGGAGCTGTTATGTAAGCCTTTCTTTTGTATTCTTAAAGCATTGAATATTAATAAGAAGCCTTCCCCATTGAGACAAAAGGCCAGAGACTATACAAAATTGTGTTGAATCCGTTAACAATCTTGGTGTTATGGTTTGTTGTTATTTACTTCTTATATGGCTGCAACATTCTTTCATTAAGCTTCTTCTCTTAATTCCTAAATGGTAAATTAACTCATGCATAAACTTAACCAAAGGCTTTAAAAGATCATTTTCGGATCAAGTGGTATCATAGCAGGTTGATATTTGATTGTTTGAGTTTGCATGATTACCAGGGAAAAGCTAAGTCGTGGTGAAGGCGAACTTGTAGAAGGAGATCCAAAGATTGGATCAAGAAAGAGGATATATCAAAGTGAGAAAATGGCATCAGAAGAAGGACTTTCTCAAAATGGAAGAGAGTTTCAAAAGACTTTCTTTGCCATGTTGGAGATGGTAAAAGTGTTGTATGATGATTACTTGGAATAAAAGAGCCCTTTTCAAAGGGAACCTTCAAAGCAAGACAAAAGTGAAGAAGGAGAGGACCCTCCTAAAACTCCTCCTTCACCTCCTTCATCTCCATCATCTTCTTCTTCAAGTACAAGTTCAAATTCTACTGCAAGGAAACATTCCCATAAACATAAGCCTCATATGCCATTACTTAAACTTGATGTAAAATTTGTTTTGACTATCTGAGAAACTTGATAACTGGGTTAGACAGATGGAGGTATATTGTAATGTGAAGAAAATCAAAGATGAGGCAACCAAAATTAGATTGGCATCACTTTGTATTGAAAGGACAACTCTCATCTAGTGGAAAAGTAAGATGCAACATGGAACTTAGCAAGTTGGTAAGATTTTTCCATCATAGCATGATTTTATTTCCGCACTTAGAAAACAATTCTATCCTTTGGGATATAAGGAGAAGGATTTAATTGAATGGAAAAGTCTTAAGTTAAGGAAAGGACAATCAGTGCAGGAATATACAGATGAATTTCGTAAGATGGTTTTGATGTTAGATGTTCCATTAACTACACAAGAAACTCTTATGAAGTATATAGGAGGTTTGCCTGCTTATATTCGTAATTGTATTTATGTTTGGACCTACTAATATTGATGAGGTTTCTATTCAAGCAACGTATCTTGAAGCAGGAAAAATTGGAGTTGGTGTATCAGGGGAATCATCTTCAAAGAAAGATGGCAAAGGAAAAGGGAATGGGAAGAAAGCAAATTTAGATACAACGAAGGAAGAGAAGCTCTCTTGCAAGCATTGCAAGAAAGAAGGGCACAATGATGAGCATTACTGGAAATTTCACTTAGAGAAGAGACCAAAGTGGTTCAAAGAGAGGAAAGGGAGGCAAAAAGTTGCAACAACAACATGACCAACAGACTTGGGGTATGATTTAGGTGATGAGTCTAAAATCAGAACAGTTGGTTTGACAAGTAAAATTGGTGATGGTTTTGATTCAAGAAGTAAATTGTTTCATATAAGGGTCATAATGAAACATACTAATATCGACACATTAATAGATAGAGGATCTCAATCTAAGTTAATTTCAGAAGAAGTGGTTAAGAAATTGGGATTAAACACTAAGATGCATCACAAACCCTATTCACTAAATTGGATAAGAAAAGATCATAAATTACCCATAACAAAACAATGTATCATAAAGTTTGCAATTACATCTAAGTATGTGGATGAAGTAACATGTGATGTGGTTCCACTAGAAACATGTGGAATGGTCTTAGGAAGCCCTTATTTATATGATCGCAAAGCAATCTTCTACAGGGAACATAGTCAATATCACTTGTTTAAGAAAGGTAATGAATAAGTTGTACATGCTCATCACATAAAAGCAAATTAATCTCTTCTAACAGTGGAACGATTAAAGAAGGCAACTTATGCAAGCAAAACACCTATAATTGTGCCAAGTAAAGCAGTTGATCTTAAGCATGAACATGAGATGGTTGTAGGATGGGAGTTCAATCATACTTTGCTTCAAGATAAGTTAAACATATGGGTTCAATTTTAATCATACTTATGAGGTTATCGTTGTTAATGTTTTCTACATGGATGGTAGTGAATTCAGTGAGATGTGAACGAGTTCAAATGGCTAACAATATGCTTTCAGTTATCATGGTTATTATGCAATTGATTATGATGTGATAGGTGCACAGGATAGAGTTTAAAGACAAAGGACAAGTAGGGAGGCCTATCCCACACTTGATGACTGGTTAATACCCTTTTGGAGGACCAAAAGGTCTTAGTGGGGAGGAATGATCCAAAATGGAACCAGGAAGGCCTAAAAATCAAATTTATCAGAATCAGACGAAACTAGCACCATTGTGTAGGGCTCATCGTCCTGATTCCGGCCATATATTCGTTTCCGAAAATGGACACCGCATGCAGAAGTTATTGCGATCTGAAGATCAGGTCAAACATGCAAAAAGTCAAAGTAACCATGTCAAAGTCAACTGATGACATCAACAGTACAGATGATGATTTCAGCAATGACATGGAAGATGACGTTAGCAGTGACGTGGCAGATGATGTTAGCATGACGTCAGTATGATGACGTGGCAGCACTAGGAGCTGACACGTGGCATGCATTTTTGGCATTTTGGGTGTTGATGTGGTGATGACGTGGACTATATGAACTGACACATGGAAGTCTGTACGACATGTGGCAGCTTGTACGAATGACACGTGGAAGGGTCGTACGATGACATGGTAGCCCATATGGATGACATGTGGCAGGGTTGTATGATGACATGGCAGCCCGTATGGATGACACGTGGCATGGTTGTACTATGACGTGGAATCCCATATGGATGACACATGGAAGGGTCATACGATGACGTGGCATCCGTATGGATGACACATGGAAGTCGTACAAATGACACGTGGCAGATGACTGTGCAGGGTGATGTGGCTCAGGCCAATGGCGAGGTGACACGTGGCCCAAGGAGGAGGCACCACGTGGCACCTTCTAGAAGGCCAGATCTGGCGGTTCTACCAAATTTGGCGATTACCACCAAATCTAGCAGAGATCCTCCAAATCTGGCATAATCTAGATAAATTTGGCTAACAGTCGCTAAATTTGGCGGAGTATGGATTATTTAGTCGGGAACGGAAATCGAGAAAAAATAGTTTTTTAGCCAAGGGGAGGCCCCAAGGGACTGTTCAGAAGCAGGTCAACTTTATACTCTGGAGTTGCAGAATTTTGAGAGAAGTCCGAATATGGATTCTGTTTTTTCATCCGAGTAGCTGAACAAAAAATTTCTTCTAGATCCCAAGATGTCGAGCCAAGCATAGTCGACTTCATACTCAAAAGTCTCATAATTTCTTGTTCCAACCAATGGTGATGTATGTTTCTGTCCAGAATTCGCAGATATGAAAGGTGGTTTCAAGATCTGTTATGTAGGCCTTTCTTTTGTATTCTTAAAGCATTGAAGATTAATAAGAAGCCTTCCCCACTGAGACAAAGGCCCAAAGACGTAGGTAAACTTGTGCCAAACTCCGTTAACAATCTTGGTGTTATGGTTTGTTGTTTTTTACTTCTTATATGGATGCAACATTCTTTCATTAAGATTCTTCTCTTAATTCCTAAATGGTAAATTAACTCATGCATAAACTTAATCAAAGTCTTTAAAAGATCATTTTCGGATCACCAAACCCTCAAATTGATTGGTTACATTAACCACAGGAAAGTCATCATCCTCATTGATAGTGGAAGCACTCATAATTCCATTCATAATCGCCTTTCCCAAGAAGTCAATTGTTATATTCGTGTTGTCAACAATTTTCAAATCATGATTGCTAAGGGTGGTTCCATGAAATGTGGCAGGCGTTGTGAAAATGTGTGCCTACAAATTGGTCAGTAGAACCTGAAATCTCACATGTTTTCTATTGACATGGGTGGTTGTGACATTGTTCTTGGTGTTGAATGGTTACACACCCTTGGACCCATAATCATGGATTTTAAGGAGTTAACCATGCAACTCCAATAATAAGGCCAATAATATAAATTTCAAGGCATTGCATTAGGTTCTTCGGAGATCATCAATTCCTATTGCATGGAAAATGTACTAAAAAAAGGTCATTCTCGCATCATTGCCCAATTCCATTCCATTCAAGTAGTTGAGACACCCCAGGTACACCTCGACCTTCAAGATATCATTACACACCATCATAATGTTTTCCAAACGCACTAGGGAATTACCCCCTCCCGTGGCGACCATGATCATTCCATTCCTTTAATACCGAGTAGTATTCCTCCCAATGTTTACCCTTATCGTCATCCCTTTGATAATAAAAAATGAAATTGAGAAAAATGTCCATGAATTGTTAAAAGTGGATGTTATTTGTCCTAGTACTAGCCGCTAATCTTCCCCCGTGGTCATGGTATTCAAGAAGGAAGGCACTTGGTGCATGTGTCCAGATTTGTGTGCCCTCAACAAACTTACCATCAAGGAAAAATTCCTCATTCCCGTCATAGATGACCTTCTGGATGAACTCAATGGGGCTCAATACTTTACCTAAATCGACCTCCATTCTGGCTAATACCATATACATATGAAAGAGGAAGACATCCCCAAGATGACGTTTTGCACTCATGAGAGCCACTATAAGTTCTTGGTCATGCCCTTTGGTCTTTGTAATGCCCCCTCTACTTTTCAAAGTCTCATGAATCATGTCTTTCGTCCTTTCCTCCGTCATTTTGTGTTAGTTTTCTTTGATGATATTTTCATCTATAGTAAAACGTGGCCAACCTATCTCACCCATGTAGATCAAGTTCTCCTTCTCCTCTCCAAGAAAAAATGTTTCCTCAAACAGTGTAAATGTGCTTTTGGAATCTCTGAAGTTGAGTACTTGGGTCATATTGTCGGCAAGGATGGTGTAAGGGTGGATCCTAAGAAAATTGAAGCTATGTAGAATTGGCCTCGCCCTAAAACTCTTAAAAGTATGCGTGGTTTCCTGGGTTTAATGAGCTATTATCGCAAGTTTGTTCAAAATTATGGAAAAATTGCAACTCCCCCAACAACTCTCCTTAAAAAGAATGTTTTCAATTGGACTCCAACAGCTGAATAATCCTTCCAAGCCTTGAAAGAAGCTATGTGCACTAGTCCTATATTGGCCCTACCTGATTTCACTAAGACCTTTGTTCTAGAATGTGATGCATCGGGAAGAGGAATCGAGGCAGTCCTCATGCAAGACAGATGACCTTTGGCTTTCACCAGTAAACAATTGTCATAGCGATATTTGGGCCACTTGATCTATGAAAAATAAATGATGGCTATTTTGCATGCATTGGATCTATGGCACCCTTATCTATTGGGACACCACTTTCAAATTAAAACGGACCATGAAAGCCTCAAGTACTTCCTGGAACGACAAATTTCCTCCCCATAGCAACAAAAATGGGTGACCAAGATGTTTGGATATGATTATGAGATCATTTACAAAAAGGGAAAAAAAAATGTGGTGGTTGATGCTCTTTCCAGGAAATATGAAGAAGAAGGGTCCCTCTTTTCCCTCTCATTCATTGTCATCATCATGCTTCATGTTGTTCGCCAAGAATGGTTGCAAGACCCCAAAATCTCTAGCCTCATCTAAAAACTGCAACAAGATGTCCAAGCTACTCCAAGGTACTTCTGACACAATGAAGAGTTTCACTATAAAGTTTGCCTATATTTAAGCAAACAATCAAACCTTAAACCCAAGGTGCTCTATGATTTTCATGTGTCTCCTATTGTAGGGCATTCACGTTTTACCAAAAATTATGAACGGGTCAAACATTCTTTCCTCTGGGACAGTATGAAACATGATATTGGCACCTTTGTGGCTGAATGTTATATATGTCAATGCAATAAGGGTGAGACTGTCAAAAATCCTGGAAAACGCCAACCGCTTCTGATTCTACGTACTATTTGGAAACATATTTCTGTGGATTTCCTTGTGGGCTTATCCAAATCGGGAAATAAGTCAGTCATGATCATGGTGGTAGTGGATCATCTCTCAAAATATGCTCATTTATGTGCTCTTCAACACCCATTCACAACCTCGACAATGGCTCATTTTTTTATGGATCATATCTTCAAAGTCCATGTAATGCCTCGTTCTATTGTTTCTGATCGTAATCCAACTTTTACCAGTAATTTCTGGAAAGAATTATTTAGGCTCCAGGAAACCCAATTGCAACTCAACACAACCTATCATCCCCAAACGGATGGCCAAACAAAAGTGGTCAACACGTGTCTAGAAACATATTTGAGGTGTTTTGGGTCCGACCGACAACATTAGGGGGTTCAATGGTTACCCTTAGTTGAATAGTGGTACAACACCTCTTACCATGAAACTACTCACATTACTCCCTTTGAAGCATTCTACAGACGAAAGCCACCATCGGTTCTTCCATACATGCCTGGTGTTTCCAAGGTTCAAGAGGTTGACCACAACCTTACAACCTGCATGATTATTCTTCGTACTCTCAAATAAAATTTGGTCATGTCTCAGAACCGCATGAAGCAAAAGGTCGATCAGGGTTGTTCTGCATGTCAATTTTTTGAAGGGGATGAGGTGTTTCTCCATTTACAACCATACAAGAAAACTTCACTCAAATCTCAGCAGTGTCAGAAACTTGCCCCCAAATTTTATGGTCTTTATATTATTCTCAAACGTGTGGGGCCAATATCCTATCTGTTAGCTTTTCCCAATCACTCCAAGCTACATCCTATTTTTCACATCTCCTGCCTAAAGAAAGTGATTGGTACCAAGTGCCATGCTCAGACCAGTCTACCAAAATTGGATGAAGAAGGTTCCATTTGGTTGCAGTCACAAGTCGTATTGGACCAGCGAGAGTGTAGTMTCCATCGACACACCATCCAGGAAGTGTTAGTTCAATGGAAGGATACTCTGCCATAAGATGTCACTTGGGATTCAGCTACTATTCTACAACAATTTCTTCATCTTAAGCCTTGAGGACAAKGTTCTTTTTCAAGGGGGGGCATGTTAGGAACCTAACCTCCCTAACCCCTCACATAGATAGAATAATATATTTTCCATGTAATAAAGGCTGACATTAGTTAATAAGGCCTATTTAATAAATATGAACAAGTTAATGTAAGAAGACCTAATAGAAGCTTCCACTTCTAGAAATATCTTCATCTAGAATGTTCTTTAGAAGATAGAATTAGTAAAAATAAGAGTAGGAGGCATGAGAAAGCTTGTCTTCAGAATTATTGTAATATATCTCTGCTCTGTTGGAGGTTTCCCTCTTGAAGAGGCAAGTGAACATTTCTTTCTTTGAATAAATGCATTATTTATGGTATTGCTCTTCTCAATATTTTGTTGTTCCATTGATATTTGTTGAATATTCATGTTTCTGCATATTATATTACATATGGTACCTTACACTCTAAATTTTCTTTCATATTTAGTACTACTAGTCCATTTTCCACTAGTCTAGGTAAAATCTGCACACCTCATATAAATCATACTCCAATATAATTCAATTCATAATTCAAAAGGTTATCAAGAACTTAACTAATATGCATCATAATTGCATCCATCCACTTCTATTAATATAAGTATCGGGTTTAAAATAAATAAAAGTTTGCTTCACACCTTTGGGTTGGTAGAGCTAAGGAAGGTTTGGTGGTTTCGAGGAGTAAATGCAGTTATGAAGATTTCCTTGGAGATCTTGGTTGGATTCATCTCCATCACATATGATAATGGACATCTAGCCAAGTTGTAACCTACAAGAGTCACCTACCATAGATCAAATTTGAAGACTCAATGCCCTTGAAATGTTTCCTAGCACTTCCTTTGGAGTTTTACAGTTGGATTATTCTCTTTAAGTTGGATGGTATCTACTATCTTCGTTGTTACACCATTTGAGTGAAATCCAAATTTAAATATATAGCCGCTCAACAGACCAAATTTGTGCATCCCTGAGTAGAACTTGTGGCTACAAATCCTATCAGTATATGTTTATGTTTGGGGACTTGCAATAACATAGATATACATAGAAAAAAATCCTTGCAATGGGAAGAACTAGTAGATGGCTGAGAAGTCTTCTCTTTGTCTTAAGGATGGTAATAAAATAAAGGAAAAATAGAAATGGAGCTTTGGAAAGTGTTCAAAAGACCATCATCGATATGTAGAATGCCATCAGGAATAATTCAATAGAGAGAATTGTGTGCATGATGAAGAGAATGAGCATAATATGAATGCAATAACAGTTGCTATTGTGATAGTAGTTGCAGCTGATGTAGCGTTGTTATGATCTGATTGATAAGAAATGGACCCTCCCCTCTCGATGGAAGCATAGAAAAATGGACAACAATAAGGATTCAGACCATGTTCCGAGGATATCTGGTATGTGCTACTACATGCGTTTTGTAACACACCCACGACGAGGCTAAAAATAAAATAAAATTCTTCCTCCTTCCAGGAACAAATTCTCTCTCTCTACAGGTTCTAATTTGGAAAGTCCAGGACTCAGCTCGACCCTCCGGTCAAGATTCTTCGATTCTCTAAGTCAAACGAGACTTTGAGACCTTGATAGTCTCACCTCTTAATCAAACATAGGCCCTTTCGGCCTCTGGTGCAGGTCTTATGATACCCGCGACCTTCTCCTTCGCGCTTCAGCGAAGTCTCGGAGTTGGTGTTAGCCCCTTTTCTCTTGGCCTCTCCTCGGATGTGACCTTGGCGAAGACTGCGCGATTGTGGGCGTGGCCACAAGCGGTTTGGGATCAAACTACTTTTGGGCCCGCAATCCTCCTCAAGTCTCCACATCTCCTCCTGATGAAACTAAGGTTTGAATTGCAACCCGCCCTCGATATTTTAAACTTCGCGCAACTTCCGTCCCCGCAATGCTACGGGATCGTTGATCTTGCGATATTGACGATACTGTCTGAATCGACGGTTCATATATACACCTCTCAAATCTACGGACCAGATCTGTCCCTCCTAGATCAACGACTGTGATCTCTTCGCAATTCTGGACTTCGGGGTTTTGAAATCTCAAACCCTGCTTCTTTCATACTTCAAACTTTCGGAGCTGACGATCTACAGACACCTGTACTGCTCGATCAACGGTCTTGCTTCCACTTCAGGTGTTTGACCATTTAACCCAAATCAACGATCCTCCAACCCTCTTCTTGATCGACGGTCGAGACCTCCTTCGGGTTTCGGACTTTTGAAATCTCAAATCTCAAACCTTTTCCCCAATGAATTTTATCTGAAGGCTACAATCCTTTGATGCATGTCCTCTTGATCTGACGATCGAGGATTACTTCGGGTCTTTAACCGAAGCTCACAGATTTGTGCCACGTGTCCTCCGAATCCAACAGCTATGAATCACTTCGGAACTTTTCTCGAAGTTCACGGATTTGCGCCACTTTTCCTCCGAATCCAATGAATATGAATCACTTTGGTACTTTACCTGAAGTTCATGGATTCACGCCACGTCTCCCTTAGATCTGTTGATCCAGGTTCACTTCGGGTCTTCGGGCCTTCGGGGTTCAAAAATCTTAGTTCTCAAACTGAAACCCCACTACAATCTTCCTAGAGCTCTTGATCTGTTGACAAGTGTCCCCGTGCCAATCGATGGCTCACGGCTCTTCATCTGTTTGGGCTTCGGGTGTTTCAACACTTTGACGTTCTCCTTCCTCTGGATCTTTCGACATGTCAACACGTGTCCTCCTGGATCCAATGGTCCAAATTCATTGACCTTCTACACAAGGTCCATCAAATCAAACATTCACACTTTTAAGTTTTCCATAGTTCCTCGACCCATATAGTTATATTTACAGACTGGGGGAAACAGGGTGTTACAATTCCCTCCCCCTTAAAGGAATCATCGTCCTTGACGTTTTATCTATCAACATGATATGTATGTACAGAAGTAAACAAAATCAGATATGCCTGTCTCATGGCATCTTCCATTTCCCACGTAGCCTCATCTGGGCCAAAGTGTTTCCATTGCACCTTGACCTGTACAATGGTTCAGTTCCCGAGTGAGGTTTCCTTCCTATCTAATATGCATTGGGGTTCTGGCAGGAATTCTCCCTCCGGCTCCACCTGGATCACAGACCAGTCAATTATATGATTAACATCATGTACATATTTCTTCAGTAATGAAACATGAGAAAAATTATGTGCCTTTATTGTGGGAGGAAGTGCTAGCCTATAGGCTACATGCCCCACTCTATCTAAGACTTCAAAGGGTCCACAATACCGAGTTTCCAACTTGGCACAGGATCCCATTCTCAAGGAACTCTTCCTGGGTCTAACTCTGAGATAGACATGGTCTCCAGTCTTGAACTCTCTGGGAGTTCTCTTTCCGTCGACATAATTTTTCTGTCTATCCTGAGAAATATTCAGATTTTGTCTTATTCTAGCCACTTGTTGTTCCATTTCTTTCAGCATGTCGGGTTCGATTGTAACTCTGTCCACTGGATTTCTCCAGCTGACTAGAATCTTGCACTGTCTACCATAGAGGACTTCAAAAGGGCTCATCTTCAAGGATTCTTGATAACCGTTGTTGTAGGAAAACTCTACCAATGGTAGGTAGTCTTCCCACTTCTTAGGTTGATGCATTACATGCATCCTTAGGATGTCTTCTACTGTTTGGTTCACTCTTTCTGTCTGTCCATCAATTTGGGGGTGATAAGTTGTGCCGAATAACAATTTTGTCTCAAAATCATCCATTAGGGATTTCCAAAAGCTTGAAGTAAATTTGGTGTCTCTGTTAGATATAATTTCCTTGGGCATGCCATGCAGTCTGAATATCTCCTTTATGAAGATGTTGGCAATATATGTTGCCTTGTAGGTTGACTTGACAKAGACGAAATGGGTAGACTTACTCAGTTTTTCCACCATGACCATGATGGCATCATTTTGTTTGGTCGACTTTGGTAGTCTGGTGATGAAATCCATGGAGATGGTTTCCCATTTCCATTYTGGGATTGGTAGGGSTTGTAACAATCCTGCTGGATGCCAGTGTTCCGCCTTAACTTGCTAGCACTCTAGGCACTTAACTAGATAGTTAGCTACGTCTTTCTTCAACCCATGCCAATATAATTGTTTCCTAGTGACCGTGATCATCTTTTGATATCATGGGTGACCAGTATATAGTCTCTTATGTAGTTCATCCATTATGAACCTCTTCGAGTCGTCACAGTTTGGAATATACAATATGTTTCTGTAAGTCAACAACCCTTCGTCGAGCATCTGGTAGCCTTCATAATTCAACCTTGTAGGCACTTGTCTTATGTATGAGGTCACAGTCTTGAAGAATGCATTTGTCTCTTGTGCATTTCTGACTCCTTCCCTGACGTCCGTTTCACAGGTGCTTACTATTGCTAGATGAGTCATTTTTATACTCCTGCTAAGGGCATCGACCACCCTATTTTCCTTTCCTTTTACATGTTTGATTTCGAAATCGAATTCACTTAGGAGAGCCATCCACCTAGCTTGCCTGGCATTGAGTTTTGGTTGATCAAATAGGTGTCTCAATCCACAATGATCTGTCATAAGCACAAATATTCTACCTAGTAGGTAGTGCCTCCACATTTTTAAATCATGTACTATGGCAGCCAATTCTAGGTCATGGGTCACATAATTGATCTCATGCTCATTTAATTTCCTAGACATGTAGAAAATTACACGTCCCTCTTGCATAAGGAATCCTCCGAGTCCTTCCTTGTAGGCATCTGTACACACAAGGAAATCATTATCCGGGTCTGCAATCTTTAGCATGGGTGCATGGGTCAGGAGGTATTTCAGTTCCTGAAATCTTTCTTCTCATTTCGATGTCCAAATGAATTTAATCGCCTTTTTCTGAAGGGTAGTGATTGGACAACCAATCTTGGAAAACCCTTTTATGAAACTTCTATAGTATCCCACTAAGCCCATGAAGGATCTAATATCGGATACATCCTTTGGGGTAGGCCATTCCATAATAGATCTGATCTTGTCAGGGTCTACTGCCACTCCTTCCTTAGAAATGACATGGCCTAGGTAATGGACTTTCTTTTGAAAGAAGTCTCACTTGCTAAACTTAGCGTAGAGCTGATTCTCTCTTAGTACTTGAAGTATGTGTCTAAGATGTTCTTCGTGCTCCTCCATGTTCTTGGAGTATATTAGGATATCATCAATAAAAACGAATAAAAATTTGTTTAGAAATTTGCTGAGTACATTATTCATCAAGCACATAAAAGTGGTCGGGGCATTGGTTAACCCAAACAACACCACCACAAATTCATAGTGACCATACCTCGTCCTGAAGGTTGTTTTGTGGATGTCTTCATTCTTAATTCAGACTTGATGGTAGCCATACCTTAGGTAGATCTTCTAGAAGATGGATGCACCTCCCAATTGGTCGAACATGTCATCGATTCTTGGTAAGGGGTACTTGTTCTTTATGGTTTCCTTATTGAGTTGTCTGTAATATATGCACAGTCAGAGTGTGCCATATTTCTTTTTCACAAACAAGACGGGCGCTCCCCACAGGGATACACTGGGTCAGATGCAGCCTTTTTCCATCATCTCCTTTAGCTGTAGCTTGAGCTCAACCAACTCTGGCATGCTCATCCTATATGGATTTCTATATGCTGGTACCACTCCCAGTATAAATTCTATCGAGAAGTCAATATCCCTTCTCGGAGGTAGACCTGGTACTTCTTCTGGGAATATGTCCTTGTATTCTCTTAATATGGGGTGGTCCTCTAGGTTTGGTTTGTCATCCTCAACAGATTCCAATACCTGTATGGCATATAAGGAACACCCCTTTCTGCAATACTTTTTCATTTGAAGGGATGATATTTGCCTCACTGAGACAAGCTTCTGAATCCCTTGGAGGGTCATTTTTCTTCCTTCTTCATTTACACATTCTAAAGTTTTATGATAACAGTCCAATTTAGTTTTGTAAGAAACCAACCAATCCATACCAATCAACAAGTCATAAGATCCCAGGGGAAGTACATTAAAGGTCGCTTGGGTGGGAAATCCACCCATGATGAATTGATAGGCTGGTATGACCTCTGCCACTTTTCTTTTGGTCCCAGTGGCTAATTGCACCAACCATGGTTTAACATGTCTAATTGGTTGCAGTTTACACTTATCAACAATCTGAGGGTCCACATAACTCAAATTAGAACCTGGGTCAATTAAAATAGAAACTAGATGGTTAGTGATCATACCTTCCAGCTCCACTACTGAAGCTTGGTGGTCGGCTTGATTATTGTCCAAGGCTGCATAGATTCGCGACATGCTCCTAGCCACATCATTAATGGTGGTAGCTTCTCGGATATTGTAGACCCTCTTACTGTTCCGTTGTTTGTGTGGGCAGTCCCTCAATCGATGATCTTCTCCACAACCCCAACATTTTAAGGGTTCCTTCTTTAGGTTATCAGTCTTTCCCGGGGCTATATTAAAAGGTTTGTTTCCACTTTGAGAGGGGAAATTTTGCTGATATACACTTCTAGTAGGAAGGCTCCTTCTAGAATATTTTCCATATTTCTTGAATCTTGTGAATTTAAACTCTTTCTTCTGAAATCCCAAACTACTCCTAGTCTTCCAGTCCTCGTGAGGTCTTGTCTTACTCCCAAACTGTTCATAATGATACCTCGCCTTTCAGATAGTTTCTTATAAGGTCTTTGGTTTGTTGAACTCAATCCTATCCTAGTAGTTCTGAGGTAACCCACTAATGAACCGTTACATTTTTACTTTTTCATCTTTTATGTAGGGTACATACCTCAGTAGTTCAAGGAATTTATTGACAAATTCATCTATGGTGAGCTGCCCCAGCCTGAGTTCATAGAACTCCTTAGTCTTCCCATCCATGTATTTCTCTGACAGATACTGCTTCCTGAAGTATTTATCGAATTGTTTCCATGACAAGTCCTTCTCATGGACTACTTTCACATTCCTAAGGTCTTCCCACCAAATGGAAGCCTTCCCATTTAGGTTGAAGACAGATATTCGAGCCTTCAAGTTTTCAGAGTAGTCATGGACTCTGAAGTATTTATTTAAACCAAGAAGCCAAGCTTTAGCCTCTTCTCCCTTCTTAATCTCTCCATCGAAAGAGGGTGGTTTGGCTTTCTTGAATTCTTCAGGATCATGATTTTTGGAACGCTTCCACTTCTTTCCTTTCCTTCGAGAATGTGAGCTGGCTCTGCTACTAAAAGATCCTTCAGAGTTACCAACTTCCTTTCCAGAGGAATCCACCGATGAGTGTCCCCTGCGTCCAAGCCGGACCTTCTTCGAGGTACTCTTCCCAGTGTGGTCACTTATGGAGTCATGTTTTCATATCTCAGGTGGACTTTCACTTATCTTCTTATGTTGTCGATACACATGACTGGTTGCGGGTTCATGCTGTAGTTGCCTCTGTATGTCGGATAAGCTATGCAGCAAGACCACTTTAAATTCTGTCTGTGTTTCTTGCTCCTTTATCAATCTCTCGTTGTCAGCCTTGCAACTCTGTAATTTGGCCCTGAGGCTCCTTACAGTTTCAGCTAGATCTGTAGGGGTTTCCACCACCCTTCTTTCGTTAGATTATTTGTCTCTATTGTGGGAGCCATCCCCCACTTCATGACATGTCACCATCTTTTAGTATTGAAGTTTTCCCGTGATTTACTGACTGGTCGAGTGTTGACAAAAACACTTATTGTTAGCTAACAGTTTATTAGGTCATGAACAATACACGGTTCAATTTCTTAAATGCATACACTCAATAGAAAGTTTCATTATTTTCTTTAATAACATTTTTAATCAGACTTTTTAAGAAAGAGGTAAGGTAGAGTGTCATTCTTTTAAAAGTACTCCAAATAGA
>JASDQU010108900.1:95647-112705 GCA_032191745.1 Picea mariana
CCTGCCACTGTGTGCCACTTCCCTTGGTCCTTGTTATGTTATGCATTCCTTCATTATAATCACACATAAGTGGTGTGGATGTCTAACATATTTCAAACTTATATTGATTTTGTAGTAATTTAAATTAATTAATAATTAATCACTTTTCATTTTTATTTGTTTTTATATTCATTTATAATAATAATAATAATTATTTAATAAAACTAACCTTAGTTTATTGAATTTTAAGAACATTTACAATACATTAATTGATTTATTTTAATATTTTATTTTTATGATTAAAAATATATCAATTCCCTTTAATTTTCATGAATTAAAAAATTATAAAAATTACTAATATTATGAAATTGAAATATAATAAAAACATAAAAACAATCACCAAAAATTAATTGACTTATTTTAACATTTTATTTTTGTAATTAAAAAAATAAAATGAATTAATGTTCTTAATTCTCTTATTTTCACGACTTAAACAAATTATAAAAATTACTAATATTGCAAATATTATATCACCGTAGCGAGGGAGGAACTCCACAACTCCATCAATCGATCAACCTACATTGAGGGGTGATCTGCATCCAGATCTGTAAGGCTGGCATTCTATCTAGCTATTGAACTCCGTCCGTTGGTTCATGATCCCGCATAAATCCCCCCGCTTTCCTTCACTGGCAGGCTGGACTGCATGACCTACTTGCTTGCCTCACTGGCTTGTCAATCACTTGCTTCTATCCGGAGGCGGGGTTAAGGTTTGCTTGATCTAGATTTAATCTGATGAAATTGAAATATAATATATATATATATATATATATATATATATATATATTCCCAGTAGAAAAAAGCTTTTATATTCCAAGAGTATTCCAGAAATATACATTTTACATTCTTTCGCCTCAGCTTCTTTAGACTTTTCGATAAAAATATCCGGTCTCTAGCCTATATGTTGTTACCTTAACAATTTTTACAAAAAAAAAATCAGTCCACTTCTATCTCTTCTTTGTCATTCAAAGCAAAATCATAAAACATCGTCAATTACTACCACTTGCAACTAAAGACGAAACTCCATAGCTTCAGTTTCCACCCCATCAAAGTACTCATAGTACCCAAATGCTCCTCTTTGTAACTGAAGTGCTTCCTTGGATAGCTCATCCGCCTTGACATTGAGTTCTCTTAAAACATGATGAAACAAAAGGCATTCAAAAGACGTAAAATCCAACTTGATATCTCTCAAAATATTTGACAGGTTGACATTTTGGATTAATAGTTTTCCTTGGGCCCAATCGATTGCCAATTTAGAATCCCCCATAACCTGTAGCTTTTTAATATTTTTCTTCTTTGTCCTCTCCAAAAGGGTCCACAATGCAATTAAATCGACTTTGTTATTGGACCCCCGACCAAGGGCATATCTAATGTAAATGTAATGGTTATGGTTGATGAACAAAACTACCTCAACTCCACACGAAGGAGGGTTCCCCTCGCTGGACCCGTCAAAATATCCCTAAGGGATGTCATAATCTAAGGTGGGGAGAATTGGGATACGTTGCTTAAATTCTTTAGCACCATCTTTAAAATCACTAGCTTGGTTGAGCGTAATCGCTACTATAACCTATGGAGGAATCCATTTGTCTTTAAAAATAGTTGACTTGTAGGCCCACTAGATATTTGAAATCATGATGCTTGGAAATCCCGAATAGATCTTCATGGCCCTGTCCTGGACCCATAACTGATAACATTCTTTCAAGTTGTCCTTGTTCCAGTCAGATCTGACATTTAACTTTTCCTTGACCATCTTTGCAATATGGCCTGCATAAGGACAAAATAAAAATTTAAAGGTGAGAAACTGATTCCTCATCACATTTGCAAAGGGTGCAACAATTTGGGCTGCACCATCCCCTTTTCACCCCATTATGCCAAGTCAATAGTTTATTATTCAAGGCAAGCCAGAGAGGAAATTTGCATCTTAAAGGAGCTTTGCTTTTCCACAACATTTTCCACCACCATTTAGGCTATACTAGAAGTCTTTCTTCCTATGAGACTTTATATCCAAGTTTTGTTTTAAAGGACCCTTGCTTTTGGTTAAAGGACCAGCAGAGAGAGTCTGAGGACTCGTCGTTTAGAAGAATGAAGTTTTCACACAATCATGAGATAAAGGAGTCCCATTCTTCGTGAAGTTCTTGTAGTAAACCTAAAGAAACTGAATCACGCAACCCCAGGCTTCCTCAAAGTTGAGGGTCCCCCACTCAGATATCATGAAAGTGAAAAAGGTTGAGGTTTTTAAGATGTTGAACTAGAGGATCCGACAACCTAAAATTATCCCCTGCTCCAAGCCAAGGGTCCTCCCCTAATCTTACGTTTCTCCCATTTCCAATTTTCCAGACAGTCCATTTTCCCACTAGTGTAAAGGCTTCCACTAATTCTTTCCACATGATAGAACCCTTTGAGGATTTCACATGAAAAGGAAACCATTCCACTATGGAAAAATTGGCGAAATATTTTGAGTGTAGAACTATAGACCAAAGTGAGTTCCCTTGTGATAGGCACCAAAGACTTCGGCTTGCTAGTGCACGAGCGAAGGGACAAATATCTTTAAGTCCCCATCCCCCAAGGTTTTTTGGAACAATGATGGAGGACCAAATGGCCAAATGGAAACCCCCATGGGATTTATGGCCTGCTCATAAGTACCTACAACTTAGCCTCCTTATTTTATCCAAGATGCCTTTGGGGATGGCCACTATGGAGTTCCAATATATAGGGATACTTTCCAGGACCGATATAAGCAGTACAAGATGACCACCTCTGGATAAAGTTCTATTAACCCATGAAGAAATCCTTGCTTCCACTTTACACATAATCCATCCCCAATCCTCCTTTCTGTATCGATCAGGTTTAAGATAGAATCCCAAATATTTAATTCCTTCTTCAAGGCGTTTCTTCTGAGATGGAATTATATTTAGAAAGGAATTTGTTTCTACTTCAAGCAATTGTTAAGTACAATGCAAGATTTTTCCGAATTAATATTCATCCCCGTAGATTTGCAATACGAATCAAGGATTCTCTTGAGTCTTGAAACATATGATAAGGAGTTGTACATGTTGTAGAGTACATCATCTACAAATAGGAGATGAGAAACCATCTCTGAGTCAGATACCCTTACACCTCTCAAAAGACTGTTTGAGCATGCTTCTTTTATCATTTTTCTCAGAGCTTCAGCTATGATGAGAAATAAGAAAGGGGAAAGAGGGAAGCCTTGGCACAACCCCCTTGAAGCTATGAAAAATCTAGAGGGATATCCGTTAATCAACACTGTGAAGGAATCTCTTTGAAGGCATCCCATTATCCAATTCAATGTCCTTAAGTTAAGGCCCAATTGTATAAGAACCGACCTTAGAAAGGCCCAATTAACCCTATCATAGGATTTTGATAGGTCCAGTTTTAAAATGATTGCTTTAAGATTATTCTTTTCACCGAGTGGAAGACCTCTTGAGCAATCACCACTACGTCATTCATTTGTAGGTTCTGAAGAAATTCGAACTGTTCTTCTCCAGTAAATTCACTCAGCAAGGGTCTTAATTTTTGAGCTATGATTTTAGCGATCAGTTTATAAACTACATTATAACAAGAAATAAGTCAAAAGTTCTCAAACGTTTCTGCATTATCTTTCTTTGTTATGAGACAAAGAAAAGTTGAATTTAATGGGTCGTAGAACTTACCTTTTCTTTGAGATTCTATAACCAAAAGGAGAAGATCATCTTTTAGTAGGTCATAGAAGGATTTAAAGAACTCCACGGTAAACCCATCCAGGCTCGAACTTTTACCATTTTGCATCGAGGAGAGGGCATGTCTCAACTCTGGTTCCATTACCTCTTCCTGTAAGGACATGTTCATTTCTTAGGAGAATTAAGGCTGGAACTTGGTAACTACCTCCAAAATCTCTTGAATAGGACATCCCCTAGGAGCTTGAAAGATATTTTCAAAGAAGAGAGCTCCCGATTCCCCTTTTTCTCGAAATGAACTAACCATCACTCCTTCTTCATTTTTGATTTCCCAAATGGTGTTGAAGTTTTTGCTGTGGTTAGTGTAATGATGAAACAATTTTGTGTTATTATCTCCAACTTGAAGCCATAGTGCTTGAATTTTTTGGTGCCACTCCATCTCTTATTTTTTCAACCATTCATTTCTCTTATTTTCCATACATTTAGGTTCCTCAAGTTGCACATGGTTTAGGGATCCATCATCCACCTCGGACATGATATGTGAAAGGTTTCCTTCAATCTCTAATAACTTCATTTTCCTTTTGGATTTCCAAACCAGTATCCACTTTTTAATAGTGGCTTTAGTGCGCTTCATGTTCGCTTCAAATGGCACCATAAAGGGTTCAGTAGCATCACGACTTAGCCTCACCCAAGCGGATGCGACTAACTTCCTGAAGTCCTCCTTCTCCAACCAAACCTGGTTGATTTTAAGAGGTGTGGGAGGTGATTTTGCTCTTGAACTCCAAATTAGCGATATAGGACGATGATTCAAACTTCCCCCTTCTTTGACTTTCACCTTAAATTTGAAACCCATGTCCAAGAGATTTTTAGAGACAAGGAAAGGATCCAGTCTCTTGGATACTACATCATTCCCCAATCAGAATTTTCACCAAGTAGGAGAGAGTTTAACAGGCTCTAAGTCGACGAGGCTTTCCACCTCCAGGAAAGAAAGAAAAAAACATTTATGTCTATCTTCTCTTGGGTTCGTGCCCCAAAATTCTCTTAAGGAAAGGGTGAAGTTCAAATCCCCCCCTATGACCATTAGAGGATCACCAAAAAATCCTACAGATTTTAAATTTTCCCAAAATTGTACCCTTTCAGAGTAGGGACCATAAATTTTTATTGCAGAAAAAGAAAAATTGTAGTCTTTATGCTTGAGCTTTACTAAGATGGAGGTTTGAGTCGAAGAGGAGGATAAAGCCTTGAAGTCATAACACCACCCACAAAGCAGTCCCCCCGACATCCCTTCTGTGTCTACCGCACTAAAGGACCAATTTTTCAGCCATTGAATGACAGTTTTTATGGCATCTTCCCCTAATCACATAGTCTCCTAAAGAAAGAAGATGTCTAGCTTAAGGCTCAGGAGCAGCCTTTTGAGGGGTAATTTTTTTTGAGGCCCCCCAATCCCTCTGGAATTGAAGGACATAAAAATCATTTACGGGGGGGGATGTAGGGAATTCCCCACTCTAAGGGCCCTGGTAATGGTTTCTTGGGTGCCTTTCCGAATTCCGACATCAACTTTTTCTTTTTACTTTGACAAGTGAGACTTTCTGCCAGCCTGCATAGGAGGATGGGGATCAAGAGCCAAGCCTCCTTTCGAGGGTTTGGCCTCTTATAAACAATCCTTTGAGTGAAGCGCATACCCTTTAGGAGAGGGTATAGTGGGAGATGAAGACTTCGAGAGAGGGGGAAGCAAAGGAGGGTCACATAATTTTGAGGGGCTAGAGGTAAGAGGAGAAGGAGAAAACGCGAGACCAAAAGGCTTAGGGGAAAGGGAGGGAGGAGACTCAACAAGGGAAGGATTTGGGCCAAGGGAGGAAGTAAAGTTGATAATCAAGGCAGGGGAGGGGACAAGGGGGTCTTGATCAGGAGGAGCCTTCGAAAAACCGGGGTGAGAAGGGGGGGAAATGGAGACAAAGGGGAGAAAGGAGAAGGAGAGGGGCAACGATATGCGAATTCCCTAGGAGGAGAAAACGTATCCAAAGAAGAAGGAGAAACAAGTTTGAAATTCTACATCCCTGCATTGGTCGTTTAAAGAGAAAGGTCTCCCAAGGATAAGCTAGAATCTTTTGCTGAGCCAAGTTCCAAGACGACATATTCATTTTCCCCATCTATCCAAAGAGTCTCCACTGTTTGTTTCCGAACAATAGTGGATTTTTGTCTCCAAAATTTCTGCGATGGCTATCCCCAGAGCGCAAGCCTCGGGCATTTAAACATTAAATGGTCGATTTCTTGGCACTCATGGCATCAGAAAGAGATTTTCCAATAATCCACTTTCTGGTGCCAAGTGATATCCCCAAAAACAATGTCAAGGCTCCCAACCAAGCCCTCTTGGACATTTACTTCTACTTGAACCCATGCCCAATGTCGATCATTTTTTGATGCCCAGTTGGGCTTGAGACCCACAAAAGAACCTGTTTTATTTCCGATAGTATCTAGAGCCTCTCTTGTCTAAAAAGATAGGGTCAAAACTGGAAAAATGGCCCATACTTTCATGACTGAAATCGACTCTCTTGTTGGATCAAATTGACTGACCAAGGTTTTAAAAATAAACCTGATGGGCCCCACGACCATTTTGTTTTGAGGAGGTCAGTGCAATCTTTTTTGTTCTTCAACAGAAAAGAAGCCAAGTCCCTTATCAAGACATGAATCTCAGGTGGGTAACCCAATAGAGGAGTCCATTCCTAGTGAATACAGGATTGGAGTGCCGAATTTCCAAGTGATTTTCCATTAAATAACCCGACCAATAGTTTACCCTCAAAGATGGTGATTTCCTATATCGAGATATCTTCTCCGACCACCATTCTCATAGGAACCCCTTTCTCACAGATACAACTTGAAGACTTTTTCCGTAGAATCGCGTAATGCATGTTCACCTGGTCTCGATTAAAAACAACTAAAACCTTTTTCCTTTCCTCGCCTTGCAGACTACCATCATTCCATGCCTTGAGCTTCACAGGTGAGGGAGAAACATATAATAGGGAGTTCGTGCACTAGATGTTACCATTTTCTTGCTTATCCAAAACCTTACCACCATAATTAAATTCCTCCAAGTTGTGTCCATTATTCAAGAGTGTTTCAATAACTCCAGCTCCCTCATAATGATGGTCTAGCTTCCTCCAGGAGAGGTAAGGGGATGAGGTCATGCGCTTCGAAAACTCCACTTGTGTGAAAAAAGTCAGCCCATGTGATGGGTTTCTACCATAATCCACTGTTTCATCATACATGATTTGTATCTGTCCAACAGGTCATCCTGTCACATGGAGCCTCAGGATCGAGGGGGAGGCCACAAAAACATCATTGGAGGGGGGAAAAGGAAATGGAAAATAGTGAGGGAGCGAGAAGGGGCCCGAGGCCCACGATCATGAAAAATAAGTGGCTGGAGCCATTCACTCATATATATTATAATATTATTGCTTATTATATTCTAACAAGATATGGTTGTTTATTATATTGTTGTACAAATATTATATTATGAAATTGAATTAAATAAAGAATTGACAAATTATCTATTATAATATTATTGTTTTTTATATTCTAAAAGGATATGGTTGTTTATTATAATTATATTTTATAATTAAAAAGATTAAGAAAAACCTTTTTAATTCTCTTTAATTTTCATGACTTAAATAAATTATAAAAATTACTAGTATTACAAATATTATAAAATTAAATATAATAAAGACATTGACAAAATATTTTCAAAGAAAATATTCATTATAATATTGTTGTTTATTATATTCTTAATAAAAACTAAATATTGTCAATTGGGTTTAGCTCGAGTGGTTTGTTTTGTGGAGTGTTTCCTTCCACCCAGGTTCAATTCTCGCAAGTGATATGTTGTGCTCTTAATGTGTCTATAAGCTTATCTTGATGTTCAACCCTCAATATTTCGAAAATTCTCGATCTCCCCATGTTCTTTGAATTTCAGGGGGGGATTTTTCGTGGATGTAGCGAGTACTGATAAAGCGGTGTCATGAACCACATTATATATATATATATAATTTAATAATAATTTTATCTTTATATACCCCCATATGAGGTGTCAATGAGTGGGGCCTTGGACATCCATGTGGCACGCCAAGCCGCCACTCTGGCATGCAATGACCTTTCATTAGGCCGAGAGCTAGCCAAAGGTGATCATACACCAGTTGAGTTTGATGGCGATCTCAGCAAGAGGCACATCACCCCCAATTCCAATTCTAGTTATGATTACGAGTATGCACCAGCTGACAAAGCAAGGCATTGATTCAATGCTTGAAATTATGATAGCATGGGGAGAATTAATCAAGGATGGTGTTAGCGCCAATTCTTGCAAGGGGGTGTTTCTCTCCGATTTCGGGCCCTTGGTGCAAATGCGTAGAAATGGGGTTTAAAACCCATAAAATGTGTTTTATTCAAAGGCCGCAGTCATGAGCACCAAGCGTAGCACATAGAAGAAGTCCATTTCGGGCTTAAAATCAAGCGAGCGGGCATTTTGTTTTTAATGGCGAGGATCCATAGATGGAGCAGATCGACGGTCATCGGGTAAGTTTGAGTTGCGTAGTTGCACGAGGTTTAGCGCATGGGCTCATCTCTTATGGCCAAAGTCACGAAATTATCGTGGTCGTCCGATCCATTTGGGACACATGGCTCCTGATCAGGCTTAGTCGCGATTTCAGCTACTGGGACTTTGAAAGACAAGGGGTCGCTCTTCCACCGCATCGGGAATCACTGAAACCCGAAACGCAAAATGTAAAAGCCCCCCGGGAGCCGTTTCGACATTCTGGCTACCAGGACTTTGAAAGAGAAGGGGTCGCTCCTCCACTGCATCAGGAATCACCGAAACGCGAAATGTAAAGCCCCCCAGGAGTCGTTTCGACATTCCGACTACTGGGACTTTGAAAGACAAGGGGTTTCTCCTCCACTGCATCGGGAATTGCCGAAACCCGAAACATGAAATGTAAAGCCCCCCAGGAGCCGTTTTGACATTCTAGCTATCGGGACTTTGAAAGACAAGGGGTCGCTCCTCCACTGCATTGGGAATCGCCGAAACCTGAAACACGAAATGTAAAGGCCCCCCAGGAGCCGTTTCGACATTCCGACTACCGGGACTTTGAAAGACAAGGGGTCGCTCCTCCACTGCATCGGGAATCGACGAAACCCGAAACATGAAATGTAAAGGCCCCCTAGGAGCCGTTTTGGCATTCTGGCTATCGGGACTTTGAAAGACAAGGGGTCGCTCCTCCACTGCATCGGGAATCGCCGAAACCCGAAACGTGAAATGTAAAAGCCCCCCAGGAGCCGTTTTGACATTCCGACTACCGGGACTTTGAAAGACAAGGGGTCGCTCCTCCACTGCATCGGAAATTGCCGAAACCCGAAACGTGAAATGTAAAAGCCTCCTTGAAGACAATTGCATGGCCCTGTGGTTACGTTGAGAGTGAAACTTGAAGAAATGAAGGCTGGCCTCCAAGCTTTGGAAAATCGACACGTGGTCACTCTCTATGTATTCAGTCTCGGCCACCCTCCATGGAAGAAGCAGTTAATGAATATTGAGCAGGTGGTTGATACCTCAACTCAATCCATAAATGGAAGGCATGGGAAGGGTCAGAAGCAGTCGGTTCGTGGTACTCTGATGGATAGTTTTCCTGCAGAAGCCGTGTCCTCTAAAGCAGTGTCAGACAAGAAGTTGCGTGTACAGTCTGAAGGAAGATCATGTGCATGTCAAGCCTTAAATGAGGTAGCTCAACTACCCTCCTGGGGCAAAGGGGGTGAATTGCTCTGAGTATATATATTCAGTTTTTGTATTTTTGTAAAGGATGGATGGTAGAGTAGAGCTCCCAATTGTAAAGATTTAACGAGGCCTCTGGTTCCCTTGTTATAGATTGATATTTGAGACTTCTTGTTTAATGGAAGCCATCATCTTCTTCTCCTTTTTTTCTCCGAATCTTAAGAGCCCGGGCATGGATGATCCAGTCAGGTGTTGTAATGACTATATGATGTATGTTCTATTATATTAGTTTTACAACATCTTAATTTTTCTTGAAGTTTCTTAGATTTGAGACAATCTCATATCTGTAACTTTTCCCTCTTTTTAAAGGCTGCTGGAAGACTAGATGTCCAGAGCAGACTTTTTTCCCTTCGTTTTTCCCTACACTCACTCACTACTATGCAAAATTACTGGCTTAAATTAGATCAAGACCTCACCTGTCTTTACTGTTCTGGCCCAGTTTTCTGAGTTAGAATGATATTGTTCTGAGTTTACTTCCATTCATCACCCTTTATCAACAAATCGTGACATTTAAACTGATGGGCCTCAGGCTTACTCATGCTGCAATCCAGGAGTGACTTTTGAGGCCAACATTTCTGGCGCCGTTGCCGGGGACGAAGTTGAAGATTTTCCCCGGGATTGAATGACTTTGAGTCTTTGTTTCTGAAGGCGCATCAGGCATCAGAGCCCTTGAAGATTGCTACTGTGCACCTAATGACTCCACTGTTTCCACTTCACTATTTCAGCTGTGGCTACTTTTAGCAGACCTGAAAGCTGACCCAGAGGAGATTTTTCGAGAAGGTTTCAGTAGATGCTTTCTCAGCGTGAGAAGTTTCCTGAGAGGACACAATGTTAGGATCTGGCCTTTGATGGTGAACAAAGACCAGACACATTCAAAGCTGCGCATCTTTCACATGGCGACTCCACTGATTCGATATGGAAAATATCTTAGCTCAAAGGTTGGCTTTCTGTGACTTTTCCTAGATAGTTGGTTTTCCTAATCCACTGCCTGATAGAGATGAATGGGAAGATATCCTCCTTGAATTTCAAGAAAAAATTTCGAAGGTACCAACTGAGCATTTACTGGACTTTCATGAGGTTATTCATCGACTTAATATCATGCATGAAGATGTCCAGATTAAGCTTTTTAGGTCTTCATTAAAGAGAGATGCTCTTGATTGGTGTCGATCTCTTCCCACTCCAAGCATCTGTTCTTTGACAGGTTTTCAAACAACTTTCAATTCGTTTTGTGATTACTTCCCAGCTGAGTGTTTGTATGAAAACTGCTGTGATGATTTTTCTTTGCTTCATAAAGCCTCTGCTGGCCCTGAAGACCATGTTTGTGATGAAGCTTTTACTGTGGAGGAAAGCATTTGCTATGAAAGTCTAGAGGCGTTGGATGATATTAATTATGTTAGCCCTAGAACAGAAGCATCTGACATCATTTTAGATACATCTGTTCTTTTAGATGTTCATAAAGATCAACATGCCTCTTGTGAAAATTCTGAGTTCATAGAGAAGATGTTGTCTATAGTAGATGGCTCTCCTGGATATAGGGTTGAAGCAGATGTTCCTAGTAGCCTGTCTTATGATGACGAAGACCTTCCAGTTTTTAAAGAAGAGATGGTTGTGGAAGAGGATTCTTCTCTTTTCCTTCAAGAGGTTTCCCATGATATATTTTTACCTAGGATTAAAGAGAAAAATCTTATGTATGAACAGCCAGAAGCAACAGTTACTGCTGTCCCTGAAATGGATATTTTTGACAGTTATATTCTCGATGGGATCACTATTCTGGAGTTTGATCATAGAAATGAAGGGCAACTCTTTTTTGATGAATATTCTAGTGATGATGAGCAACAAGCTTATCCTACATTTGATCACTATGAAGACACTGATCGACATGACAACAAGCAAAGCTTTCCCATGGTCCCTATTTATGATGATTATGAATTTGATCCTTGGGAGAGCCATGGAGAAGAGGAGGAGGAGCCGAAGATGTAGTTTACAGACTTGAGATTAGTCAGCCTATGTCAGCTGTCCACCCACCTGTGCTTACCAGAGATATTCAGCCACACGTGAACAACTGTGTAGCAAAGGAGGCTGCCTGTCACCCATTTTCTAGAGTTTTCCATTGGTCCTATGAGCCTGTGAAGGAATACATGGAGTTGTATTTCCTTCACAATTTGGAGCCGCCTTATTTCATCTCGACTTCAGCCCGTAAGGAGGAGTTGAAGAGCGTAACTATTCTATTGTCACGATTACACCATCTGTTTGTGATCATCGACAGAAGGAAGGAGCTTCTATTCAAGAAGTTGCTTGATTGGCTATGGTGGAAGTTTGCTTTCACCTAGCCTCGTGTAAAGGAATTTATTAGTTTACGACCGTACATAAATAATCTCCTTGGAGCATGTGTGTTTATATTTTATTTTCACTTATCGGCATGTATTTTTAAGTAGGGTGTTCTGAGCTCGACTCTATAGCCCAACAAAAGGCAACTGGAACTGCAGAAGGAGTTCTTAGAGCATCATAGGGACGACTCTATCCCCCATGGAGCCTAATGTTAGCGCCAATTCTTGCAAGGGGGTGTTTCTCTCCGATTTCGGGCCCTTGGTGCAAATGCGTAGAAATGGGGTTTAAAACCCATCAAATGCRTTTTATTCAAAGGCCGTAGTCATGAGCGCCAAGCGCARCACACAGAAGAAGTCCATTTCAATCTTAAAATCAAGCGAGCGGGCATTTTTTTTTTAACAATGAGGATCCATAGATGGAGCAGATTGACGGTCATYGGGTAAGTTTGAGTCGCGGAGTTGCACGAGGTTTAGCRCATGGGCTCATCTCTTATGGCCAAAGTCACGAAATGATCATAGTCGTCCGATCTAGTCAGGACACATGGATCCCGATCAGGCTCGGTCGCGATTTCGGCTACCGGGACTTTGAAAGACAAGGGGTCGCTCCTCCACCGCATCGGGAATCGCTGAAACCCGAAACACAAAATGTAAAAATCCCCCAGGAGCCGTTTCGACATTCTGGCTACTGGGAATTTGAAAGACAAGGGGTCACTTCTCCACTGCATCGAGAATCGCCGAAACCCAAAACGTGAAATGCAAATCCCCCCAGGAGCCGTTTCGGCATTCCGGCTACCGGGACTTTGAAATACAAGGGGTCGCTCCTCCACTACATCGGGAATCGCCGAAACCTGAAACGCGAAATGTAAATCCCCCGAGGAGCCGTTTCAGCATTCCAACTACCGAGACTTTGAAAGACAAGGGGTCGCTCCTCCACTGCATCGAAAATCGTCGAAACCCGAAACACGAAATGTAAAGGCCCCCCAGGAGCCGTTTCAACATTCCGGCTACCGAGACTTTGAAAGACAAGGGGTCGCTCCTCCACTGCATTGGGAATCGCCGAAACCCAAAACCTGAAATGTAAAGGCCCCCCAGGAGCCGTTTCGGCATTCCAACTACCGGGACTTTGAAAGACAAGGGTCACTCCTCCACTGCATCGGGAATCGTCGAAACCCGAAACGCGAAATGTAAAAGCCCCCCAGGAGTCGTTTCGACATTCTGGCTACCGAGTCTTTGAAAGACAAGGTGTTGCTCCTCCACTGCATCGGGAATCGCTGAAACTCGAAATGCAAAATGTAAAAGCCTCCTTGAAGACAGTTGCATGGCCCTGTGGTTACGTTGAGAGTGAAACCTGAAGAAATGAAGGCTAGCCTCCAAGCTTTGGAAAACTGACACGTGGTCACTCTCTATGTATTCAGTCTCGACCATCCTCCATGGAAGAAGCAGTTAATGAATATTGAGAAGGTGGTTGATACCTCAGCTCAATCCATAAATAGAAGGCATGGGAAGGGTCATAAGCAGTCAGTTTGTGGTACTCCGATGGATAGTTTTCCTGCAGAAGCCGTGTCCTCTGAAGCAGTGTCAGACAAGAAGTTGCATGTATAGTCTAAAGGAAGATTATGTGCACATCAAGCCTTAAATGAGGTAGCTCAGCTACCCTCCTGGGGCCAAGGGGGTGAATTGCTCTGAGTGTATATATTCAGTTTTTGTATTTTTGTAAAGGATGGATGGTAGAGCAGGGCTCCCGACTGTAAAGCTTTAACGAGGCCTCTGGTTCCCTGGTTATAGATTGATATTTGAGACTTCTTGTTTAATGGAAGCCAACATCTTCTTCTCCTTTTTTTCTCCGAATCTTAAGAGCCCGGGCATGGATGATCTAGTCGGGTGTTGTAATGACTATATGATGTATGTTTGATTATATTAGTTTTGCAGCATCTAAATTTTTCTTGAAGTTTCTTAGATTTGAGACGATCTCATATCTGTGACTTTCCCCCCTTTTTAAAGGTTGCTGGAAGACCGGATGTCCAGAGAAAACTTTATTCCCTTCGTTTTTCCCTACACTCACTCACTACTATGCAAAATTACTGGCTTAAATTAGATCAAGACCTCACCTGTCTTTGTTGTTCTAGCCCAGTTTTATGAGTTAGAACGATATTGTTCTGAGTTTACTTCCATTCATCACCCTTTATCAACAAATCATGACATTTAAACTGATGGGCCTCAGGCTTACTCCTGTTGCAATCCAGGAGTGACTTCTGACGCCAACAAATGGTACAAAATTGAATATGGTGTTTCATGAAATGATGAGGAATCATTAAGTTGATGCGGAAATGATGAGAGTGTTGCCTAAGAGAGGTCTTTTTCCACCTGAGTGTTGGGTAGAAGCAATGGTTGGTCTAGCGTTTTGTTGGAGCATCGATTGGTTCTCTTAGGACCGAGGGTCATTGAACTCAGGAGGGAATTCTTCAAGTACCCTCTTGTTCAGCTATGTCCCTAGTTTGTTCACCTTTTTCATAGTATTTTTTTTTCTTGTTGGGTGCATTGGGTTTTCGGTGTCACTTCCATGAGGAGGGGTTAGTATTGTTGTCTAGAACTAAGAGGATGCAAAGGGATATCTTTTTTTGGCTAGCCTCGCTAGTGTATTTCATGTGGATTTATGTGGTGTGGGTGTGGTGTAACCTGGGTTTGGGTCCATGTCTATTCCTGGAAGGACTGATGGGTAGAAGGTTGAGCAAGGGGGGGAATGCATGGAAGAACAAGGGAAAGGGGAGTGTCTCTTCCCCTTGAACTAGGTAGTCCCTTACTAGTGATAAGAATGATGTGTGGGAGGTGAGAAACCATTTTATGGATAACTACTCAGAGGTTGTGAAACAGAAAGAGGAGGCACTAGAGGAGGTGGTTAAGGCCAAATGTTGAAAGAAAATTGATGAAAGTATCATGGTGGGAATTCAGGGATGGATGGAAGACCCTGTCCATTCCAAAACCCAAGACACAAGGTTTTTTAGGACAATAGAGATGTAATGGTTTGTAAGAACTTTGGTGGTTTAGGCCTTGGAGAAAAATGAGGAGCAACAAGACATTCTTCACACAATAAGAATCTTCGAGGGTAAGTTTGAAGCATTATGTCAGACGGTATTTGGGGTAAATATTACAGTTTCAAAGGCAGAGGAAGTGGATGGAAAATGCAAGCAAGTTGAAGGATACACTAGTTCAATTGGAACCAAAGTCAACCTCATAGTGATAGATGGAGACCCGCAGTCCTCAAAAGATAGCCGGGAGGAGGATGAAGACAATGAACTAGTGAAAATGGTGGAGTTGATGTCATATTACCCTAGAAAAATTAATATGTGGGTAGCGGATTTGATAATCTCGCATTTCTTGTTAGTTGAAACAAAATATTTAGAATAAGATAGACATAAATATAATTGAAAAAATCAAATAAACATAATCAAAGTATGGAAATAGAAACAATGAAAAAATCTTTATTAATGTTTAGAATAGAAATCAATGCTCACTTGCCTCTTCATGGGGGAAAAATTCGACTGAGAAAAGCTCCAAATACAATATATTCATTTGGCACTCAATTGCATAGTTTTTACTACTATATATAGTTTCTAACTAATAAAACCCATAACCACTTAAAGGGCCTCCATTAATGGGGCCACAACCACTAATCAGTGGAACTTCTTTAATGAGGTCAACTTACATTTATTGATTTCACACTCTACTACTTTGTGGGCCATGTTTAATAGAGGTGGCCCCAATACATTAAGTAACAACATATTCTGCTAACTAGGGAAGTTAGGGTGACACCTTGACATGCCCTCCCCCTTAAAAAATAGCATTTTCCTCAAGGCTAGAGATGAGAAAATTTGTGGAGAATCTCAAATGGCTCTTATGTAGCATCTTTGGGCCATGTATCCTTCCATTGAAGCAAGGCTTCCTTGATAATGTGTTGGAAAATACAATGCTCAGGTTTGTCTAGAATGACCTCAAGTTGTAACAAATGGAACCATAGTGATGTAGTTCGAGAAGGTTGATTTGAATTCTACAATTGAATCCAACCACTTTCTTCGACAAAGACACAAGAAAGACTAGGTGGAGATTAGAATGGCTTGAAAGAGCTAATTTGTAATCCACTAGGCATGCATGTTTGAGTATAGTATAGGGTTTGTAAGACTTAGGTGCTAACTTATGGTGGCTCTTCTCCTTGAGTTATGTCTACTTAAGTGGCATTCAAAGTGATGTTGATCAACTTGTTGCTTCAATATGATTCTATGCCGACACCAAGTTATCCTTGAGCATACAAAGAATGTCAAGACGGATATCATGATTTTGTCCACCTCTTGAACCTTAGAGAAACCTAGTAAGCAGGAGATCGCTTATGGGGGATTTTTTCCATAGACTACCTCAAAGGGGGTCATTTAAGTAGCACTATAGTAGGTGATATTGTACCACTATTCAGTCGAGGGTAACCACTAGAACCATTGGGCCTACCAATCCAAGTCAAAACAACATAAATAAGATTCCAAACACTCATTGACTACTTCCATTTGACCATATGTTTGGGGGTGATATTTCATACTAATATTTAATTAGGTACCTTGAAGCCTAAACAACTCCTAGAAATTGCTAGCAAAGGTGGGGCCACGATCAATCACAATTGATTTAGGCATGTCATGGAGTTTAAAAATGTTTCCCATGAATACTTGTGCTATTGTGGAGGCCCCAAATGCTAGTGTTGCAAGGCACACAAGTGAGCATATCTAGAAAGGCAATCAACAACTACCATGATCATTGATTTGTTGCTTGATGTTGGTAACTCCACAATGAAATCCATAGAAATGTTAGTTCACATGGTGGATGGAATGGGTAAAGGTTGAAATGCTCCTAGAGACTTCACTATCTCCCCTTGTGTCATTGGAAAATGTCACATTCTACCAAAAATATGTGGATGCTCGTCTTTATGCTTCCCAAAAGAATGAATGTTTAATTCTTTCATATGTTTCATGAAACTTCAAGTGACCTATTGTGGGAGAGGAGTGTAATAAAAATAACACTTTGGATTTAAATTCTAAATCCTAGACCAAAACAATATGCCCTTTATAGCAAAGCTCATTATGCTACTAAGTGTAGCCTATATGTGAATGGGGGTTGGCCTGTAGTCGGTGAATCATGTACACTATATTGGCATCCACTAACCTTTCTTGAC
>JASDQU010108900.1:124844-136010 GCA_032191745.1 Picea mariana
GTACACTCTAGTCATCACACCACATCAACATTCATATTGCCACTTATCAGGTCCATACTTACACATGTTTTGTCCGTACTTCCATTTGTTCTGTCTGTACTACCACATGTCCTGTCTATACTGCTACGTGTCATTCTCAGGTGATGCCACATGTCAACCTTGTCACCTTTTTTTTTGCCTGTTTGGCCAAAACTTCAGAACACCATAAATTTATCATATGATGTCCATTTGAGCTCGTTCAAGCGTAGTTGGAAATCTCTCAATGAGATCTTAGACATGAGTATGTTTACATCATAATTCGAGACCATCATTTTTTCTTAGTTTTAGAGATTCACCTAGATCACAACGATTGACCTTGATGGAGTGGAGCCTTAAGAATACGCTTGGGATAATTGGAGCAATTGAATTCATCACCTCGATTGTAGTATTGTTATGGGGAGTTAAATTATGATCATAATAGAGCCCCTCAGGCTTCACCTCGTCTTTTGTTTTTCTTAGCGACGTAGTTTATTCCATGGATTTCTTCGTTGTTGTCGTTGTCTATTTTACGGAACTAATATTTTCTAATGCATGCTACACACTCAAATAATTTTGTAAATCAAGAGGATTTGACTTGTCATGGAAAAATAAACACCTTGTTGAAAGAAGTGCATGGTAGAGTTGACATGAAAAAGAATTTCATGGTCGAAAGAGGCACCTGGTCTGAGTCGACTACGATCACATGCCGTACAAAAGATTACACTGTTCTCATGGTGACTCATCTGGTTTGCTGATAACCTCTTATACATAGATATAATCAATCAACCGTGTCTAAATATGTTTATCCTCACCATCACTTTACATTCCCAAATATGGATTTTACATTTCATCTTCCAACGTGGATGCCCATTAAAATTTTCAAAAGAGCGACCACAAGTTGAATTTAGATGTCAACATGTATTAGGAGTTGATTAATATAGCTAATCGACATCCAAGGAATTTTCATTCCATGTTTTGCAAGCGACACGTAAAAATAACATAATTTCTACTTGATCAGAATATGAMAACTATGTATGCAACAAAAACATRCCATCTCCAAGTTGATTTCCAGAATTAGAACCCGTCCAACAAAACAAAGTGCAAAAGGACAAAGAAGGAACACTTATTTAGTATTCATATTTGGACGATAATATCATGTGGGGAGATCGATAAAAGCACTTTGGACCTATCTAATTTGAGTTCGACAAAGGTGTGTTTTGTGTGTGTGAGTCATGGAGAGCAGGGCATGAACAAACCCATGTGTGGGTCCTGAATATCATAATGATCATGCAAGGGATGTGTTAAATATAATTGTACTATATGGTTTTGAATATAGTCAATGAGTCTATGGATCCATGGTGGTAATAAGTACATAAAATTTATAAGGAGTCATATATAAATGAAATATTATTATATGAAAGAAATAGTTTAGTCTAGTCTAACCCACTTAGTCAGAAAAGAAAAACATGTGTTGTCGATTGTGTTAGATTGAATCAAGATCTATTGTAAAATTTGAGTCAAAGGACGGCGTTAGATGTGAGTCTCTAAGGTAGGTGATATCATCCACCATTGTAATATAAGTTCGTGCTTAGCCGATGAGATCAGGTTCTCACCAACATCAGTTGATACCTAGTGGACGACACAAAGTCAAGCCCTATAGGATTTTGTTTTGTATTTTACTAACAATAGAGTCATGTCCTACTTATAGTCGAGTCATTTGAATTTATGCATGTACAGTAAAGTCATTCAAGTCCTCCTTCATGTAATTTGACATGTAGACTCCATACAATGTCGAAGACTTGAAAAACATAGCCATGCTTGATATCAACAATACAACAAAAGACAGACATGGTGCAGGACCCAATAAGAGAATTCATGAGAAAGAGTACAAATTTTATACCAAGAAACAATTTGACAGAGCAAACACACATACATTGAGTACATTGAGCACTAATCAAGATATTTTGGTAGTGGTTAAAGGGATTCAAGAAAGAGACATATCTTGATAGACACACACATGGGAGATTAAAAGACAAGATGATGGCACAAGAATGATTGAAATTATCGATCCCCTAGGTAGATGAGTTGAAAAACAACCCCCTGGGTTGTGGCAAAAAAAGTAGAGGAATGGTGGAATTGGTTGATGCTGCAAACCCTTGCCGATACCATAAAAAGAGCCCCCATGAGCGATAGTTCGCTAGAGTAGCAATAGAATGTGCCCTGATGATTCATGTGAGGAGTAGACTTTGCAGTTTGTAGCATGTAGCATTGGGAACCCTTCAACTGGAAAAGAATGTTAAATCATGGAGATCGATGAATAGGATATGTGATATGTAGTCATTCAAATCCATTGGAATCCAATCACTATAAACCTTGTATATGTGTATCCTCCTATACAGCTGGAGGTTGTTGTGACTAAATTACATATGGTATGCATGGTATGCATGGTTGATGCATAGAAGGGTACTTCTACAAGAGTAAAGACCTAGTATGTGGTTACACACTTTCTTGGGACGAGCAAGGCTTTGAGTGTGGGGGAGATGTTGGGAGGTCTCTTAGGCCCTTGTAATAGTCATCACATATCATCATACATAATACATTAAGTAAATATATATGTAATAAAGGGATAAATGCATCTAACTAAGGATTAGTTGGAGTGGGTGTAACCGCTCCAACCATCTCTCTATGTACAAATACTCATGAATATGGAATACAAACTTAGATGGATACCATTGGCATAGGGGCAGACCCATGGTTCATCTCTAACAACGCACCAACAAGCCCTAACTACTGGCCCTTTCGGCAACACCTGCAAAGCAGATGAAGTCTCACCCGAAGTAACTATAGGGGGTTGCAGGACACATGTGTCTACAATCGAAGGAAATGCAAAGTGGATCCAGGGAAACTAACACACACATATCTAGTTATTCTTTACCGACTTAATCCTACTTCGCACAGTATATCTCAGATCCAACCAAACAACACTATAACAACATATCAAATGACAGAGATAATCAACAACAATCACACATAACACCAAGATATACGTGGTTCACCCTCTCTCTAGGGCTACGTCCACAGAACTGTGCTTTATAATATATTAGATGAAAGCATACAGTTCTGTCTTCACTCTTAGCTTGCAAATCTCTCTTTCTTTCTCTTCTTCTCTTCCCTCCCTGCGCACCTAGCTGCAGAGTTGATCTTCGCACCCAACTGAAGATATTACAACACAGACTGCTCTCACAACACAATACTTCTCTCTCCATAATAACAAAAATCACTCATCATCACATAATCGACCCCATCTCAGGTCCTCTTGACCTTTATTTGTACATTACAATGACTCTCGGACAACCTTAGGACGAAACCTAGGTGTCAAAACCCTATATACCAAAAACCTAGGTGCCTAAAATCCCAGGTCAACTCGACCTGCGTTTTCAGGGCTTTTCCAACCTATCTTTCCTTCTTTCCTACGAGGTGCTCCACAACATCCATTGGTGGATTTTTCCGCTTTCTGAGTTGTCCACGATCCATATTCCTTGCTGATCTGTCATCCTCGATATCCTTGTCCAATGACTTGCTTTCTCTTACTTCGTTCCGTCTTTTCTTCTCTTTTTGGTCACTTCGACCCAATCTCAATCAACTTGTCTTCCACGAAGTTCACACTTCACACTTCTTCCTTACCCTTCGCTTTCTTCCACAACCAAGGGACAACAGGCCCCCAACACTCACATGTGACTTGTCCCGAGGCACTTCAGGTCTGAACCTTCTGTTTCACTTCAACTTTAGATTGCGCGGGGCAGCCTATTCTTTCTGCTGTGTCTCTCGCTTCCTTGTGCAGACTGTCTTTTCTGTGTCTGGTAACCAGTTTCAACTGCACCTGGTACCTAGACCCTTCTTCTCATGCTTTTACTAAGAGTTGCGAGGCAACTGGTTGTCATAGTACAATTTCAACCGGCTCCCATTCGCTAAACCTTCCTTCCATTCTCCATTCAAAGTATTCAACTGTGTATCTTCTCCTTCTGTAACATAAGAAACCTCATATGGCCCAAGCCAATGTGTTCTGAACTTCCCTGGATACTTCATGAACTTGCTGTCGTATACCAATACCAGATCTCCTTGCTTAAAGGATTTCTTCTTGATGTGCTTGTCATGATAGGCCTTTTCTCATTCCTTCTGTACCTACTGATGAAAAACTGCAATAAATCTGTCTTCTTCCAGTTCTACCAACTGCGTGAGCCTTTCTTGAACAACGCTAGTGTCATCCATATCTGTGAATGCTGCAATTCTTAAGCTAAGAACTAAATATTCCATGGGGACAACTGCTTCTAGACCATAAACTAGATTAAAGGGAGTCTGCATTGTCAGTTTCTTACAAGTAGTTCTATAGGCCCATAACACTGCTGGCACTCTCAAATCCCAATCATCCTTTTTCACACTGCAAATATTTGTCAGCACTATCTCCAAGATCTTATAGAAAGCTTCGACCATCCCGTTCACTTGTGGATGGTAAGGATTACTCTTTTGATGGTGGACTTCAAATTCCAGAGTCAAAGCTTCAATGGTCTTATTAATAAAATGTGTACCTTGATCGCTCATAAGGGTCTTCGGGCATCCAAACCGGGTTATGATATCATCAAATATAAATCACGTAGTTGTAGTTGCACTACATTCCTTCACTACTCTTGCTTCTGCCCATCTGGTCAAATACTTTGTTGCAGTGATGATGTATCTAGCTTCTGTGCGCTTTCCTGGTTGGTTGATAGGTCCCACAAAATCAATTGCCCATTTCTCAAATGCCTGTAAGGTCAGCTATGGTGCTAAAGGCATCTCATCTCTTCTGGAAGGTTTCCCAATTCTTTGGCATACATCATAGGCTTTATAGTATTCCTTATCATCCTTATGTAAAGTAGGCCAGCAGAGGCCAGCTCTAAGAACCTTCTGCGTGGTTGCTTTCCCTGCGTAGTGTCCTCCTGCGGTGCCTTCATGTGATTTTGCCAGAATCAGTGGCCTCTTTGCCTCCATAACACATCTCCTCAGGATCTCATTAGGTCCCATCTTATATTGCTGTCCAACTATAAGTGAAAAATCTGCAGCGTGAACTACCAGCTATTTTTTTTTTAATGATTGTATATTCACGAGGTGCCATTCCCGTTGATAGGAACTGGACTATCTCAACGAAGTGATCATCAACCCTTCTGATGGCCAGCAACTGTGCATCTGGTAGTGTATCCTTCAAACTAGTAGGTTCCTCTCCATGCTCTAATTTGGACAAATGATCAGGTCCCTTGTTCTATCTCCCTGGCTTGACCACAATCTCAAAATCATATTCCTGGAATAACAATATCAATCTGCATATTCTTCCCCCAACACTGTCTTGTTGACTAGGTATTTCAACGCAGAGTGATCATTGAACATCTTAAAATGTCCTCCCAACAAATAGCAATGAAACTTCTGCAGCACATACACCATGGCTAAACCTTCTCTCTCAGTGGTAGTGTAGTTTATCTCAGCTGTAGATAGCTTCCTGCTAGCAAAGGATAACAAATGGTCAATATATCCTGCTCTTGGTTGTGATAACACTGATCCTAGTGCAATAGAGGATACATCGACATGCACATGAAATTCCTTGCTCCAAACTGGGAAAACCAGAATAGGCGCAATAACCATTTTCTGTTTCAGTGTGTCGAAGCTCTGCTAACATTCTTCTATCCATTGAAATTGACAATATTTCTTCAAAAGCTTCTCCATGGGTGCTGTAATCTGTGCATAGCCCTTAATAAACTTACTGTAGTATCTAGATCAACAATAATGGAAATCTTGGATAGATATACCAGCAACCCCTGCTTACACACAATATGCCCTAGCAGCACTCCAAAGGGTGAAAAGAAGATGCACTTCTTCAGGTTCAGGGCAATCTAACATTGCCTGCACTTATCCAACATTAGTCTTAAACATTTAATATGATTATGCAATAAGCTAAAAATAATCCAATCATCAAAATATGATTCTAGAAATTTGTGTAAAAACTCCTTGAACGCTTCGACCACCACCCTGGAAAAGATGGCTGGTGCATTATTCAATCCGAAAGGCATCACTGTGTATTGGTAGGAACCCCATTTTGTTGCAAATGTGGTCTTATGGTGATCTTCTTTATCAATCCTCATCTGGTGATAACCTGAAAATCCATCTGTAAAGGAATATACCTCTTGTCCTCCCACATTATCTAACACTTCGTCAGTGAAAGGTGTAGGGAATGGGTCATGCAAACATGCATCATTTAACTTCCTGAGATCTACACAAATCCTGATCTCTCCTGTCTTCTTATATTGGACCACCATAGGGCTAATCCATTCTGACTCTTCCACAGGTTCGATGATTCCTACTTCCAACATCCTGTCTAGTTCAATCTTTACTTTCTGCTTATATTTAGGATTCAATCTGTAGGGTCTTTGCTTGACTTGACTTACATCTGGTTTCAAGGGGATCTTCATCTCTCCCATGGGGCCTTTTATGCCATTCATATCAGTGAACTTGGTTGGGAACAAGTCCCGATATTCATGCATTAGTTCTATGATCTTTTCAATGGTGGCATCATCCCAGTAATCCCCAACATTTGCAAGCTTCGGTGCTTTTTCTGCTCCAATATTAACTTTCTTGATTTTGATCAGTTGTCCTATGAAAGGTAGTTCAACTCTTGGTCCTTCTACATCTCTCTGTCCTTCTGTTTCTGTGATGTTCACATTCCTACGATCATCATCTTCATCATCATTGATATTGTAACATCCTTGCAATTTTTGAAGAGGTTCAGTCCATTCATCCTCTTCGTGCTCAATAGGGAGGTTAGGTACCTCCTCAAAGATTTTATGTCTTACAAATTGTAGAGCTTGATCTACTGAAGGATATTGGCTTTCAAATGAAAATGTAGTTACAATTTTTTGAGTCATACCGTACCAATTTGAAGTGGTGAGGCGCAGTTCTACTTGAAGATACCAATTGATAGGCGTTGTGTCCAGAGTGTTGATGAACTTGTGCACCCACTGTTCTTGAGGAATGCTTCTCCAGGCCTCCTCACAACTTCGCACATGGTCCTTCAGACAACTTTGATCTGTGTATCACACTTCACACCCTTCTACTTGTTCTGAAAAGTGCACTGCCATCAAAGTGCGACATTGCATCCAGTCTGCGATGTTCTTCTTATGTGTTCCCCACCATCTTGCTGGAGTTTCTTTCAAGCCTTCATCCAGTGCCAACAATCTCTGCTGTACTGATACAACTTCTTCAAATTCCAACAAGAAAGTTTCTAAATGATTTAAACCATCAAATGTGGGCAAGTTACTTACTTCTGTGCCAATCCAACGAACTTCCCTGGTCAATCTGGCACATCTCCACGTAGAAACTTCGTACATTTTTTTCTTCCAGTTCTCCAATGATTCTTCTGAGTCTGATGAACATGCGCTGTCACTTTGCCACCTTAAATTCCCATCTACTGTAGGATTAATGTAGTCGTGCTGTCTTGTTGTCAATTTATATATATTCTCTAGCTCATAAGCACGATCTTCTTCTCTGATGGGTTTTGTGTATCTTCGACCTTCATCAAGATCAAGAGGTGAAATGAACCTAAGGCCATCACCTTCGAATGTCATTATCCTTTTCTTTAAGTCAACCACAGCAGAATTATTGAAAGCCCAATCAATCCCTAACATCGCAGGATAGGGGCAACTATCATCAACTATCTCAATCACCTTGAAGTCCACAAATGTTCTTACCTCGTCGATGTCCACAGGGACATGCTCCAGTATTCCAAAGGGGATTACTGCCCACTGATTAGCCATCCTAATCCTGATAGGGTAGTAAATTAGCTTCGGTTTTCCCATTAGTGCCTAGGTCTGCTTTGTCATAACATTGACCTCTAACCCGAATTCGAGGACAACATAATCTATATCATAATCTCCAATTTGAGCATTAAGGTGTAGTTCCTTATTTGTTCTTCTCTTTTTGGATACTTGATGTACTTCTCTATTCAATAGAGGGTCTACCTTTCCTGGTTCATATTGTCGGATCAAGTGTTGTAGTTCTTGTATGGCTCTTTCATCCTTAATCAATTCAATGAACGTATACAAGAAACTAACAAGCTTGCTTACCTCTTTTCCTTCTCCCGATGATGCAGACTGATCGAATTCCATAGGTATCCCAATTTATCTCACTTCTGGTTGTGCTTTTGATGAAGAAACCTGATCTCTTCCAAATTCTCTTCTTGCCTCTTCAAATATCTGCTTTTCTTTCCTCGGATCAAACTCAGGTGTCTTCTTTGAAGTTCTTCTGACCCCTGATTCTTCTGTAGTCTTTGCTGGAGTCATCCTGTCTTATTCTGTAGCAGCGCCTCCTCTAGTGATAACAACAAATCTAGGATCCACTCCACAAGGTTCTGCTGAGATCAATTGTACTTGTGGGTTTCCTCCTCGTCTCTCTTAAAGTTTGGCTAACAACACATGACAATCTTCAATAACACGTTCAAATGAGTTGCAGTAGCTGCAAGTGGTACAAGGGTTCTGATAGTCCCTTGCGAAGTGTCCTGGTTGTGCGTAGTTATAAAAAATGTTCTGTCCTCTACCTTGACCATGCCTCCTCCTCATCCTCTTCCTCTGACTCCACCATGAGGGTCGAAGTTTCCTCTTCCTGGGGAGTTATACTACGTAGTATTTCCTTCTTGATGTACTTCGCCTTGAATTCTGTATGTGTCTCTTGATATTTCATGCAAGAGGTCATAATCCCTAAAATCTTTCTCATCATGCCCCATAGATTTAGAGAATGTGCATTAAAGGTTTGTAGGTGTCTAGCCATGTTTTTGCATGTAATAGCATTCACCATGGTGATGTCTATTTCTACATACCTCACACCAAGGTAGGGTAACTTGCTTCAAAGGGCTCGGGGCTCCAGAAGCCAAGTACTCATGAAATAGAGGACAATGTTGCTTGTCACGGCCCTCTGATTTGCATCTGATACACCATATGTATTTTCTTTTATCTTTTCCCTTATCCTTTTTCATATCTTCGACCTGCAGAGATAAGCTAGTTAGCTGACTCAAAATTTGACTCATACCTGAGATGGATTCTCCCATAGGGAATGATTCTAGTTTCATGGCGATCTCTAGTGCCTCAGCTTGTGAAGCAATATTCTATTGCATCAGAGGAACTCTGATGCGCGGTAGGAGGGAAACAATGAACAATTCCTTGTTCTGCTCATCTGGGATCTGAAAACTCAAATGACCTGTCAAGGTCTTAAACCTCTGATCAAACTCCCAAACAGGTTCAACTACTCTCTGTTTGATTTCTTTCAGTTCTGTAATGCATTGTGACTTCGAGTTGGGTTTCTTGAATTCTGCACTCAACGCATTCTTGATCTTGTTCAATGGTTTAGGCTGTGCAATTCCTTTAACAAAATTCATGTACCAGCTCAATGCGCGGTCTCTCAAGGTAGTACTAAATTGAGTTCTCTTAACTGCTTCATCAATAACATTCTTAATACTCCATACAACTTCGCATAAAAACCAGTGTTGATCAGGATCTTCATATCCATCTCCTCTAAAGATAGGTAGCCTCATTTCATTTGCCATAGATATTCCTAGGTTTCTTGGCCGAGTATCTACTAAACTGCTAGTAACAATGCTCTAATAACTCTGACTGCTCTGGTTACTTAACGCTGCTAAAAAAACATGAGGAGTAATAATACTTACTTCAATAGTCGACGCAGTTCCTGAAGCTTCTAGTTCTTCTCGACAAGGTTCTTCAGTCTTCCCTTCCTCTGCCCTAGCAGACTCTGAGTGCTCTTTGTCTATCATATCTGCCTCTTCTCCACTGTAGAATCCTTCGTCTCTATAATTCTGCTTAAACAAGTTTTCAAGAGGAACTTCTCTGAACGCTCTCCCACTGCACTTGTGTCCAACCTCTATGTCGCTGTCACTGTCTGAGATCTTGAACATTAGATTTTTTCGATCCGACCGATTACTGTATCTTCAAGATGTTCTTCTCATGCAATAACATCTTGATCTTCAACTTCAAAAAGTGTAAAAATTTTCCTCTAGGTCCCTTAAAGGAATATCTCTCAAGTTGGCTATATGACTCTACTCCGTCAACAACAAACTCAGTAATGTACCCTCTAATGGTGCTATCAAACCAATGATCTACTTCTCTTGACATAGCGTTATTAAATCTCTTGACCTTCTTGATCAACGCCGACGTCCAAACCACAAGTGGCCTGAGTTTGCTTTTGAACTGGGTATCTACTAATCTGGCTAGCCACTCGTATAGCTCCTGATGAATTCCTCTAAAGAAAATATCGTGTATATCAGTAAAGATATATTTCCCCAACCAGTCTTCAGTACTAAGATTGGGGTTCTTATTTTGTTCTTCGACGAAGTCTCTCTCTTGTTCTTCTATCCACTTCTGGATCTCTATCTTCGATGGAAACCACCTTGACATTCCTTGAAGAAGATCCCGGTCCCGACAATGGAACCATTTGTTGGAATAGGGGCAGACCTAGGGTTCAGCTCTAACAGTGCACCAACAAGCCCTAACTATTGGCCCTTTCGGAAACACCTGCGAAGAAGATGAAGTATCATGCGAAGTAGTGATAGGGGGTTGCAAGACACAGATGTCTACAACTAGAGGAAATGCAAAGTGGATCCAGGGCAACTCACACACATATATCTAGTTATTCTTTACCGACTTAATCCTACTTCACACAATATATCTCAGATCTAACCAAACAACACTATAACAACATATCAAATGACATAGATAATCAACAACAATCACACATAACACCAAGATATACGTGGTTCACCCTCTCTCTAGGGATACGTCCACATAACTGCGCTTTATAATATATTAGATGAAAGCATACAGTTCTATCTGCAATCTTAGCTTGCAAATCTCTCTTTCTTTCTCTTCTTTTCTTTCGTCCCTGCGCACCTAGCTACAGGGTTGATCTTCGCACCCAGCTAAAGATCTTACAACACAGATTGCTCTCACAACACAATACTTCGCTCTCCACAATAACAACAATCACTCATCATCACATAATTGACCCCATCTCAAGTCCTCTTGACCTTTATTTATACATTAAAATGACTCTTGGACAACCTTA
>JASDQU010108901.1:12854-27647 GCA_032191745.1 Picea mariana
AAGAGAAACCCTAATGAGTTGGCTAATAACCCTAGAAGCCTTGTCAGCTCAAGAAGATAATTTATATTAGGCTATTAGCCTCCAAGAGAAGAAGTCGGCCAGAATTAATAATAATATACTGAACAGACACATACCCAGAAGGAGAAGTCAGCCCCAGCAAACTGGCAGGATTACTATAAATACAGGGCACCAGTTCTCATTTGTAGCATCTCAGCAGTTGCAGACAGATCCAGTTCTGCGTAGCAGTTTCCCAGTTGGTGCGCACTGCAGTTGCAGTCTGGTGCGCAGGTTCGGAGGAGGGTTGCAGTTGCAGCTGCAACAGCAGCTAGTTTCAGTATTGTCTTGGATATTTCGTGGCTAGGGTTTGGGACTATATGATCAGTCTTTTGTGTTGCGCTATCCTTGGGGAGAGATGCGCTGCCCTTTGTTTGGCTATCTAGTCTATGGTTTTCTTCCGAAGAAATTCTTTGTCAAGGTTAGGGTGCTCGGAGGGAGGCTTCGGCCTGTGGTTGGGTGACGAGAGTATCGTCAATGGTAAAATGAGAACACCATATTCTATATTCTAATACTGGACTGGGGCTTATCCCCAATCCCCAGTTATATGTACCTTCCGCCATATGACCTTACCACACACTGTTTGCACGGGGTTGAAAAAAGACGATCCTTGCCACTTGTCACCCCCACCAACTGTCCTCCTCCCATGCGCATGGACACTTTTCACCCCCACAACCAACCATTGCAACGGGAGTTGACTTAAGTGCCTAGGGTCCGGCCACATGGGGGGCATACGACTAGGAACTCCGCCAGGAAAAGGGGCCAGCGCACTAATGGTGTGACAATTCGCCAGATGTTGCGAGAAGAAGCGTGTGTTTGGTTTTTGGCATAGAAAATTCTCGTGAGCCAGGTTCAGTCAGTCTAGGTGTGTTTTGGCGAGCAGAAACAACAAAGAATTGGAAGAAACTTCCAGGGAGTGATACCAACTCAGTTTTTGGCCTAACCAGGTGCAAGAAGATCCAAACTAGGGGTTTTTGGACATTCTGGAGCCATTGAAGCCATCCATTTCTCATTATGAGAATTGTAAATAACTAATTTTGATACTTTGAGCGTTAATGAAAAAGATCCATTAGAAGTTGGACTAGGAGATGTAGCCCAAGAGAGGGGTGAACTCCTTTATCATTTTGTTGTGTTAATGTGTGTATTATGATGGTTGTTTATGATTGTTTATGTTGCTCATGATTAAGTAAAAAACTCATTAATCTTTATGTGTTTGTAACTTGATCCTATTACCCAAGAACATACCATTTCACTTGCAATTTTAAAAAAGATTCAAGCCTTTACATTTTCATATCAAGTTGGTATTAGAGCATAGGTTTTGGAAGGTTTGATTGTTTGCAAGTGTTTTCCTACTGATGCTTACAAGGTTGAATCTCACAATAGGAGAAGGTAAAATTGTAGATCCAAGTTCTCAATTGTCAAGAAGGAGAACTACATAATCACCTCAAGATTCAAGGAGATATTCACCAAGTATGGCTCACGAGGAGAGTCATGAAACTCTTCCTTCAGAGGATGAAAATTTCAGAAAATATTTCTATGATATGACAAAGATGGTGAAATTTTTATTTGAAGAAAGAAATGAAAGATTGCAAGGTGAAATATCAAACCCTCTAAAAGGTAATGGAGATAGTGGTGATAAAATTCTAAATGGAAATGGAGGGAATGGTGATTCTCCACCTCCTTCACCTCCATCTTCCACCTCTTATACAATTTCACAACCACCTCTAAATTATCCAAAAGAACATGGTAAAACTCCTCTACAAACTCTATTTCTAAAGCTTGATATTAAGTTTGAATTGCCTATGTACAACGGAGAGGTAAATGATGAGAAATTGGATAACTAGATTCATCATATTGAAGTGTAGTGTAGGATACAAAGGATCAAATATGATGAGACTAATATTCAGCTTGCTTCTTTAAGATTGAACAACGCAACACTCATTTGGTGGGAATCCAAAACTCAAGAGGACATGAAGAAACATGGTAATGTTTTATCCTCTTGGAATGATTTTATTTTTGCACTTAAAAGATAATTCTATCCATTAGCATACATGCATAAATCTATTATGGATTAGAAAAACTTTATACAAGCCAAAGGGAAAAGTGTTCAAAGCTACACTCAAGAATTTAGAAGAAGACCTTTGATTTTGGGTATAGATTTGTCTTCTCAAGAAACTTTACTCAAATATATTGGAGGATTGCATAGCTACTTGAGGCACACAATAATTATGTTTAACCCTACAATTCTAGATGAATTTTGTGTACATGCAACTCATTTGGAAGCAAGAGTGAGGAATGAACCTCAAGATGGCAGCACGAAACCTTTTGTTCATGGAGACAAAGAAAAGAAGAAGTTTAAGGGAAATGGAAGAAAGAATGCTTCAGTCAAGAAAGAGGGAGAGAAACTCACATGTAAACATTGTTCAAAAAATTTCCATGATGAATACTATTGTTGGAAACTTCATCCTGAAAAGAGACCCAAAAAGTTCATCCATAAGGGGAAACCAAAGACAACTGCAACCGTACAACATTATTTAGGTTTTGATTCAGGTGATGAAACAAAGATTACAGCCATGGGTTTTCAAGGTAAGGATTATATTGCAAGTACTATTTCTTCAAGTAGTAATAGCCTCAATGAAACTCGACATGAAAAAGAAAGAATAGAGATTTTCCACATAAGGGTGATTTCAAAGCATACCAAGATAGATACTCTTTTTGATACTGGATCTCAAGGAATCTCATATCTGAAGACACTGTCAAGAAACTAAAATTGGAAACTACTCCACATCCTAAACCATACCCTCTAGGATGGATATGTGACAATGCCAAATTGCATGTGACAAGAAGGTGTAAACTTAGATTTGCCATCACTGCAAATTTTATAGATGAGGTAGAGCTTGATGTTAATCCTTTGGATATATGTGGTATTTTGTTGGGAATCCCATACTTATATGATAGGAGAGTAATTTTTCATCGTCATGAGAACAAGCATCATTTGTTTAAAAATGGAGTTCAGTACATTGTTAGAGAACATGCAAATAAGTTGAATTTGTCACTTGTAAATGCTGGAAAAATGAAGAGATTAGTCAATGCTAGTAAGAATTTCGTCCTCTTGATGATAAAACCCAAAGACAATGTTGAAAAGAAGCTTTCTAAGGTTTTGATTCAAGGTTGAAATCTGATTTATATGAGGTTGTTAACCAATATGATGAGATGTTTCAGGAACCAAAGCGATTTCCTCCAAAAAGGGCTACCCAACATGAGATACAATTGCAACAAGATTGTCCTCTTCCAAACATTGGTATGTACAGGATGTCAGTCATGGAGAATGCTGAAATTAAAAAACAAATCCAAGAGTTTCTTGACAAAGGGGTCATCATGCCAAGCACGTCACCATGTGGATCACCAATTGTTTTAGTGCCAAATAAATATGGTACATGGTGCATGTGTGTATATTTTAGAGCCTTGAAAAACATTAGGGTAAAGAATCGTTATCCTCTTCCTAGAATTGATGATTTTCTTGATCAATTGAACTATGCTAATTATTTTACTAAATTGGATTTGAGAAGTGGATATCATCAGATTAGGATTGTTGAAGGAGACACTTGGAAGACAACTTTCAAAACAACTGGTTGTCCTGATACTGTCCATATTTTCTCTGTTCTTTGTTCTGTGGGTTGGGGTTGCCCTATCCTGGCTTTTTTTGTGCGGGGTTCCCAGGCCCAAATTGCTTCATCTTTTGTTTGAGCTTCTGCTCGATTTTGACGGCATATCGATAAGCCACGCCCAAGGATGAGATGTCCAAAAATTCCATTTCGGCATGGATGTATCTATGCAAAGCACAATTATACTTGAGCACTAGATGTTGCTCTGGATCTTTGATACCCAGCTTGGTGCGCAATGTATGGAAGATATTTTTTAAATCTGGCACTGCTTGGTCTCTTTCTTGCCACAGTGTGGTCCATTTGGTATACAAGTCGTCATAACTTCCGACAGGGTAGTGTTGTTCCTTAATAGCATCCCTAAAGGATTCCTAGGTGGTTGTGACTATAAATAATGAGGGTTCCTCTATTTCCTTTTGCACACAAAAGGTTTCCCACCAATATTTGACATGGGGAACGACTTTGAGGAGTGAAAAAGTAATCTTTTCTCTATTCGAAAAGTTATGGACAAAACAATACCCTTCTAGTAGATTCAACCACTTGTCTACAGCATCTGCGTCTGTCTGACCTTCAAATATAGGAATATCAAAGTTTATTTGTACCTTGAATGGGGTGGTGCCTCCGCTCGAAGATGATGTGTCACATGTTGGTAGTCGCAGAAGGATTTGTGCGAAACTATCCATCATCTCGTTCCTTTGTTGAGTGAGGGCTTTCTCAATCAAAAATTTGAAAGGATCTCCTGTCCCATCATATTTATTTTCTCCTGCCATGAGAGGTCGCTTGGGCATGCGAGAGCTTTTGTCCTTAAGAGAAACGAGCTCGAGACCCAACTCTTTGTACTCGGACCTCGTTGGGGACATGCATTAAGATGACAAGGAGCAGACCATTCTGATACCATTGATCCGGATTTTATGAGCGGAACGAAATGAATGTAGATTATTAATAGGTACTTAACACAAAATAACAAATATATAGTAAAATTTGTTTTCTATTCAATAAGGAAATAAGCTGAAACTGTAAAATGTAGCAGAAACAAGCTTGTTGGAATGGAGGTGGCTTATCTCTGAGAAGAGATGTGACGGTTGTGCTCATTCACAAGAAGATGATTGCAATGAGGCTTTGAAGGCCTTTTTACAATAAACAAGAATGCCAAAAACCCTAGACATCCAAAAACCTAACCCTAGGAGATGAAGCACCAAAAGTCATGTGGGCCCCGTTTGGGTAAGTTAGTGCATTAACTTCCCGGGGTCGTAACTTTTGCATACGATCTATGTTTTAGGCGTATGATAGCCCATTGGAAAGGTATAGTAGAGGAGATTCATTTTGGGGGATCAATAATGCTATTAGATATCATTGAGGATATCTATCCCAAAAAACCTTCATTTAGGCCCTCAAAAAGGCCTCGGAAGTTAAAACTATTAAAAATAGTAAATTGCCAAATGGCCAAAAAACTGTTTTGAGCCAGTTGAAAAAGGTGGGTGGCCACCGATATCCACCTATATCAATCCTTCCTCATTAGGAAGAAATTTTCTCCATTTCATTGAGGTCCCCCATCATATGAGGAAATTTCTGCTGAATTTTGCCTCGAGTGGCCACCGATATCCTCCTGGATCATAAAGAAAATTTGTTTTTGAAAATGTCTAAACGTGAATTTGGAAAGACCTCACTTGTTTACTTGTGGAATATTGTTGAAGGAGGAGAACTGAAAATTTATCCTTCCAAGGTCAAAGTTATTTTGGATTGGCCAAATCCCAACAATGTGATGGAGGTAAGAAGATTTTTGGGAGCAACCCAATATTGGATAAAGTTTATTGTTAACTTATCTTCCATTACAACTCCATTACATGGAGTGACAAGCATCAAGCAAATTTTCCAATGGGGAGGCAAGAACAAAAGGAATTTGATGCATTGAAGGAGAAGATTATTTCATCTCCAATTCTTGCACTTCCAAATTTGAGACAACCATTTGAGATTCAAATAGATGCAAGAAATTATGCAATGGGAGCAGTCTTGTTGCAACATGGTAATCCCATTAGTTTTCATTCTGAAAATTTTAATGGCGTTGTGATTAACTATCCTACTTATGATAAGGAGTTGTATGCATTGGTGCAATGTGTGAAAAAATGGAAACATTATTTGTTGGGAAAGGAAACTATCATTCACACAGATCATCAATCATTGCAATACTTGCAATCAAAAACAAAGCTACAACAAGAAAGGCACCTCAGATGGATAGGTTTTCTACAACGTTTCCACTTGGTTATAAGGTATAAAAAAGGCATTTATAACAAAGTTGTTGATATGCTTTCTAGGCCTATTGTTTGTTCTTGAGTTATTCTTAATGCTAATTCTATCATGCATGAGAGCTATGTTGAACAATATGCTTTAGATGTTGATTTTAAAGAGGTTTATGTAACTTTGTGTCATTCTAACCAAGTTGAGGAATTGGATTACCATGTGCATGATAAGATTTTGTATCATCTTAGCAAGATATGTATTCCATAGGATGAAAGAGTCAACATCATAAGGGAAGCTCATTCTTCTCTTATTGTTGGCCACTTTGGTGTAGGCAAGAGAGTGGCTAATTTGCAAAGGTATTGCTATTGGAATAAAATGAATGAAAAGTGTTTCAAGATATGTAAGAGGATGTTATTTATGTCCTACAGGCAAGCATGGCAATATAAAGTTGGGTTTGTACACTCCACTTACGGTTCCTTCTCATCCTTGGGAAAGCATTTCCATGGAATTTGTAGGAGGTCTACCTATGTCTAAAAAGAATCATGATTATTTGTATGTTGTGGTTGACTGMTTAAGCAAAATGTGTATTTTGATGCCTTCTAAGAAGTAGGTTACAGTTGAGAAAATGACACATATGTTCTTTCAGCATGTTTGGGTACATTTTGGGTTTCCTAAATCCATTATTTCTGATCGAGATTCTCGATTTATTGGGAATTTTTGGTCAAGTTTATGGGCACTCATGGACACCAAGATGAAAAAGAGCATAGCTTTTCATCCACAAATTGATGGTCAAATAAAAGTGGTTAATTGAACAATAGTGCATCATCTTCGTGGTTATTGCAGCAAGCATACTAAGCTTTGGGATGAGCACCTACACTACATTCAACATGATTACAACCCAGCTAAGAACTCTTCAACTCAAACATCTCCATTTGAAGCATGTTTTGGTTATTTTCCAAAATATCCTTTAGATTTTATCTTTGGGAAAGCCATTTCTATTGATGGTCAATATGAAATTGATAGGGAAAAGAAGTTCATTGAATAAATTCAGTTGGTGCATCAAATGGTACAAGAATAGTTGGAAAAGAGCCAAGCCAAGTACAATACAAGACATGACAAGAATAGTGTTGATCACAGTTTCCAAGTTGGAGATGAATTTTGGATTTACATTAGCAAAGAGAGGCTTAAAGGAGAAGTATTATAACCCTAATTTGTACCAGACATGCTTACATGGCATCAGGCCATCTTAGATTCCTTCTTTTCCAAAACACTGCTAAACAAATCTTTAAAAAACCTCTTTTATAAGGGCCAACACACCCTACTCCATTACTGCATGAGTGTACACGCTAGCTGACCTAAAACAGCCCGCGTGTACCTACAAAAGCACGAAAAAATGAAAGTTGTCGACGAAACACACAGCTTTGGGTGAGTTAAGTAAACCTTCCAGCCATGCATGGTCGAGGGTTCATCCAAATACCTAGCTTCTTCTAGCCTATAAAAGAAGGGTTAGGGGTCCCATTTGGAGGAGGAGAATAATAGTAAAGAAACTCTACCCAATTGCACATTCCCATTGTCCCAACCCTTTAGCCATCCTTGTGCAAGAACAGATACAAAGCAAAGAAGTTGGAGGGCATTTGAAGAGAAGCCCAGGATCAGGTTCACGGAGCAGTGGCTGGTCTCGACATTGTAAGTTGATTCATTAAACTTAATAATAAAGAAATGCTTTTCATGTCCCACTATATGAGTTCTTCATAGTTTAGTGAATAAATGTTTGAATCTCTAACCCATTAATCTGTAGAACAAATGCATGTAGAGTTTGTTGCTTGCTTTTTACGTAGGTCAGTCTTGGGAGGATAGCTTCTAACAAGCTATCAAGCATGAAGAAGGATCGACATTGAACGTCTGGAACAAGGTATGTTCGTTTAACCATGTATTTGCTTAAAAGAAATGGGGATTAGGTCTGAGACGACGGTAGAAAGTAGGATTCTTTCGGTCTTATCTACATGCATAATATAACCCTAAATCCTAGTTCGTAGGGGGATTTCCCACAACAACAGAATTGGCGACCATACTGGGGAAGTCTCTAGGTTTCCTGGGAATATTTTTGGGTATTTTTAAAAGACTGGTTTTCTTTCCTGTTTTTTGAAGTTTCTGCAAAGTCTGAGCTAACAGAGATTCTGGTCTTCCATACCAGCTATCTCTATTTCTTTGCTTGACTATATTTTTGTTGAGACCCACAGAGGTACACGCGACCTGCATAAGGTCTGCATGTGTGTACCCGCGCCCTACTTTCTTACAGCCCCCGTGTAAACGTTAGCTGAAGAAGTAACAGTAGTGTGTATGATTCCAGAAAATTTTTGAGGCAGTCATCCTCTTCCTTGTCAAAATCAGTCATTCTCAGGGGTTTTCTGGAACTCTTTCTAGTCTTTGTTGTTTGCAGTTTATAGCTTAGGGTTCACCTCAAATTGGTTTGTTCTACGAATTTTTCCTTACATTGTTTTCTTTTTTCTGTCAAAGAAAGTGTCTAAGCCTTCAAGAGACCCTTGTTCTCAGTATCAGTGGTCTCTTCCTGGTTTGGATTGTCTATTTTTATTTGTTTCAGAGTTTTAGAGACACACATAGCTTGTATAAGGCCAGCACGTGTGTACACGCCCTCTAGATCTACACAGCTTGCCTACACACGCTTGTTGTTGAATTGTCAGCAGTGTGCTTGTGAAGGATAGTTTTTGTTAAGGGTGAGGCAGTCATCCTTTCCCTTTACAAGAGTTATACCTCTCAGGTTTTTTGAATCTCTGTCCTAGCAGTCAGTAGCTTAGGTTTGATCTCAGCCATAGCTTTCTTTTTTCATTTAAAAGTTTTCATCAAAATTTTCTTTAGGGTTTTTAGACAAGTGTGAGAGTCCTTTTTTAAGTTGCTAGTGTGTGATTTCTTGAAGTGATTCTTTGCGATCTGCAATTAGGCCAGAAATTTTTCTTGGTTTTTGACTTGTTGATTTTTTTTCTTTTTGCTTTGTGAGCATTCAGATAAAAAAAAATCTTTCATTTCTTTGTTTGGTTGAAAAGTGTTGTTTTGCATTAGTAACCAGGGAAAAGTCTTTGCTTCCATAAGTTCTTGACAGTTTGTTTAGATCATAAGTAGCTCGTAGTCGAGTGAAATCCTTCTGTGAGTTTGATGTTCAAAAGATCTTAGAAAAATTTTTAAAATTTGAAAAATTGTTGAAAATTTGCGTTAAGTGAAGGTTTTTGTTTCCAGCTTTCTGTTCATTTTTACTTTCATCTTCCAAACATCACTAGTTTCACTTTCATACCCTTTGACATAAGACAAGCCATAAAATTAACGCTAAATCTAAAATTCATTAGATTTTTATGTTTGTAGGGTTAACCAGCTAGTTCAGGATTAGGGCCTTGGATTAGGTTGGAGAGAAAACTCTTCAATGCCATTAAAATCAAACATTGGAGTCTGAGTTAGGGAGTGTCCAAGTCCAGTATCGTGAAATTTATCCGGGACCCCCCTCTAACATAGGGGATAAACATGAGGTCGTGTGTGGAAAGGTAGCGGAGATATCCCTCCAAAGCTGGACCAATCGTAGTGGAGAACACATATAGAGGGCTTGTCTTGGGATTTCGTCGATTGGATTTGCCACAAAGCTTTGTGGGTCTCGAATCCATTCGAGGTCCGCAGTTGTCTTCCAGACCACTTGCTCTCGATACCCTTGACAGGTTTTGGGCTCAATATCCTTTTCATTGTGGTCTACCCGACTTTCGACTGTACCCGCCTGGTGATTGTTCGTGCGTTGGCAACCTAGTTGCCTATCCTTTTTAGGGACATACACAGGTGACTGTGGGGGTATACCATGGTACCTAGGACAGACATCAAGCCACGCTTTGCAGAGTATACCCAGAGGGTGCTTCCATGTTGGAGTTGCACTTGCACCAGTAAGTTTCTCTAGTGTTGGTTATTGTAACTGCTCTTCCAATTAATTTAGTGTTTGCCTGTCTTATATTATAGGGACTTTTTTAGTGTGTGTTGTTTTTGAACGACTAGAATTCCCTAGAGTGTTTTTTATCTTCTCACACAGTGGAGGATTATGAGCTCTGCCAGTCACGAAGGCTTCTTGGCCTGCCGTCGATTACACTAGAGCCACCCACGCCACCACTAAGGCAAAAGCTAGACCAACAAGGTTCTTTTGAAGCGACCGGGTCACAAGAAATTGTGCCCGACCAACATCTAGAGGAATTGACCGTTTTAGACCTTGGAGTGAAAGCTTTTGGTCTAGTTGAAACCTCCACCACTGATCTTTTGGAACCCACCATCGTACTGGTTAATCTTTATGAGTGCCATACAGTGTTGCACGCAGCAATGGAAATAAATGTTGTTACTCCTTCTAGGAATTCTTCAATTCCCACTACGGTTGTCACCACAGGAGAGTTTCCACCTCCTAACCCACCATCACCGGTCTGAGCCACCATGGTCTCAACTACATCTACATCGCACAGTGATCTGATCCCATCTCAGGCGGCGGCCACAACCCCTTTCACACCAAGTGCGACAGGCCCTCTGTTCTCATACGGGATGCCTAGTTCAGGTACAAGTCCTTTACTTTCCTACTCCACTTCAAAAACTTCAGGTTTGGGGGCAGGGAGTTCTAATGCTCCTATGCAAGGCCACATGGGGGGCACTTCCTCTCCCTTTAATGTTTTCCCTTACGAAAGAGGTCATATACCTCCTTCGTCCCCTTCGCTCGGTGGCACACACCAGCCATCCGCCGGACCACCTACAAACCATAGTTTATTTGGAGCATGGAGTCAAGGACCACCTTTGTATAATATGCCGGTAAGTTCAACACCATTTTCTTTGTTCGGTGCATTTGGTAACAATGCCTTCTCGTCAGCTGTTTTCCTGACTATGGGCAATCCCGGACTCGGACAATCTATTCCTATGCAGGGTACTATTCCCTAACAAGGGCCACACCCAAGAAATTCTTCCGCACCAGGGCCTTGGAATTCTTGGCAGGGATCCGTTCCCTCGTCAGGAATGCCGATCTGGAGTAATTCTTTTCACAATTAATGGAACCCTGAACAAAGTTTTATGCCTATCCCCATGGGACCGACATGGGGTAACCCTTCCCAAAGTCCTTTGAATGTAATGCATGCCCAACCATCTATGTCCTATTTTGGAAATCAGCTGATGATCTCTCCTCACACGCAAAATCCATACGCTGGCCACGGCCATGGTTTTTACCAGAACCTAGGCCAGCAGCCGAACTTTTCCTGCAACCTGGTGCCAGCCAAACTCCAGGCCCCTTTTTCCCAGGTTATCACCAACAGCCCAAACTACCCTTCCTGGAAACCTTGCATTTGCCAGACTTGACAAGGTTGTTGAATGACCCTATCTGTCATGATCCGCATTGGCCTCCTATGCTGACGAAGTTGCCTTCGGACATCCCAAAGTTTGAAGCCAAGCCTAATGAAGATCCAGGAGATCATGTGACTACCTTCCATCTTTGGTGCTCATCTAACTCGTTCAAAGACAACTCTGTACAGTTGTGATTGTTTCAACGTACTCTCATTGGGAGTGTCGCGAAATGGTACATTGAGCTCGATTGCTTAAGATACTCTTCCTTCGGCAAACTGGCTATGGCTTTCCTAAACCATTTCCAGTTACCTGTGAGATACGATGCTGGCACCAAATTGCTGGCCAATTTCTCACAAATAAAAGTGGACCATATCTCTAATCACATCCAAGAATGGAGACGTTGAAAGAGTTTAATTAAGGTACCAGTCCCACCAGCATTCTTGCTCGAGTGGTTCCTTAAGTCTTTGGTCCCACAGTTATCCAAAGACGTTGCGACGTCGGGAGTATTTTCTGAAGAAGACTCCATCATGAGAGCTCAACAAATTGAGCTAATCTATTCTTAGTCTGGTTTATTATACGAGATCTTGCCAGATGCACCATGCTCAATACTTGATAAAACTAGACAGAGAGTTGGACCACATGCCGATGGTATTGTTGGTTCAGCACAAACAAAGCCCACTAAGCAATTGACGAAGAAGTTGCGGCAGTTGTCTATACAACACACAGCGGCCATCCAAACTACAGCTTTGGCTGCTCCCCCTACCAAAACGTCGGATGTACACACAGTGCAATCAGCTAATCCAAAGGCCACCCAGCAACCTGAAGGAAAGAAAAAACAATGAAAGAAGGGTAAGGGGGATAAAAAACCTATCTATAATGATGGTGGGGACAACACTGAGAAACGAAAGGTGAGGTATCCATGCAACTTGTGTGCGGAAGACCACCCGACCCATCTATGTCCTCGGCTTGCAGAAGCCCAAAATTTTGTGACGCAGCAACAGCCTGTTGTGTTAACCAATCCATTTCAGCATGGGAAAAATCTAACCCAAGCCTCTGAAGGCACGGAAGGGGGCAGCCAAGGACCCTCTCCGTCTTTGAACAACCCCACATCCGCGAATGTATATATGGTGAAGGGTGATGCTTTTATATCGACTAGAGCGCATGACTATAGTAAACCAAGCACTTTTGAGAAGGGCAAAGAAGCCGAACTCCCATCTCTTTCTCTACAGATTGAGAAGACGTTGGGTGAAACAATGACACGCATCCCCAAAGACACGTTCAAAAAAGATTCTCACAACCCAAATGCAAGGGCCACTCAGAACTATTCTATGGTGGAAGATTTATCACAAACCCCTTGTGCGATGTCCACTTTGGAGGTCCTCCAAAGCTGCCCTTCCCAGAGGAAATCCTTGTTAACCGCCTTAGGATCTACTGAGACTTGTAATCTGGGTACAATCATGCTGGATACAACCAACTTAAAACCTCGTCTTCCTTACCACGTAGCATTTCAAATAGTAGTGGATTATCCCATGAAAAATTTTACTTAGAATATCTTCCGCATGGTGGTTGATGAGGGTGCCTCGACATGCGTTATGTTGTTAGCATGTTGGAAGGCCATTGGCCATCCTATTTTGTCTCCGTCACCTACTCTCCTCACTGCTTTCAATGGTCATTTGTTCTTACCACATGGTATCATTCCCTCTTTCCCCGTGCAGTTAGGAGGGAAGACCGTGTGTGTCAAGGTAGAAGTAGTCGACGCACCCCTTGACTATAACCTCTTGTTAGGGAGGAGTTGGACTTGTGCCATGCAAGTTGTGGTTGCTACAGTTTTCCAGGTCTTGTTGTTCCCACACGAGGGCCAGATTGTGACCATCAATCAATTGTCTTTCTCTAGACCTGACCCTTCATTGGGGGCATCCACAGTCCCGATGATTGATAATCCTCAACCAGGTGTGGTCAACGTAGGGGTTGGTTTGTGCCCATTTTTTATGGGTACCTTCGATTACCCGCCCCCTCAAGATGATATCAAGTTTATATCCAGTCACCATAAAGTTGATATTTTTCAAGTTTCGTCGTTCCGCACGACTTACTTCAACAATCCATGGATACTTCCTTCCCCATCGACCATGATGGATGGGACAGGGCACCTGGGCATGTCCATGCCCTTGTCCGCATTTGAAGTAGTGTACTCTTTAGTCCAGCAAACTTCAGCCAATACAGATCTAACTCCTGCACAAGAGTTTGATCCACTTCTAGAGCCTATTTGGGCGCAGGTTTCTCTCGCTGACACTAACTCATTAGACTTAGTCTTGCCCTCTGATGAAGCTGTAATTGAAGCAATGACTAGTCCGGACAAAACCTGGGAATATCTTCATCACAGATCTTACTTCCTCCCAAATTTAAGTAGAATCGAAGCCAGAGAATTCACCTTGACTATGACGGAAGAGAGGTCTTGTCCTGTTAATCCCTTAGCTACACACAAGGTTTATGCTGAGGGTAATATGGCAACTATCGATGAAACCTTACCAATCAATATCTCCCGAAACCCTGGCATCGTGGAGAATGTTTTCGTCGAAGCTGACTGCTCCCCTGGAGAGATTCAAATCTGCACAAATCTTTTTAAATAATTTCACGACGTTTTTTCCTGGTCTTACGAGGAAATGCTAGGCATCGATCCAAAAATAGTTGAACATGAAATCACAACTTATCCAGATGCCAAGCCTGTTCGGCAGAAGCTTCATCCAGTTAACCCCAAGAAAGCACCAACCATTAAGGTTGACGTTGAGAAACTGCTAAAATCCAGTTTTATCTATCCTATCCATTTGACCCAATGGGTGTCAAACCCCATGCCAGTCAATAAAAAACAAGGCAACATTCGTGTATGTACAGACTTCCGTGATTTGAATAAGCCCTGTCCAAAAGATAATTTTCCCACACCATTCATCAACCAAATCATTGATGAATGTGCCGGTTGTGAGGCCTTCTCTTTCATGGGTGATTTTTTTGGATATAATAAAATACAAATCAAACCCGAAGACCAGCACAAAACAACATTTATTTTCCCTTGGGGTACATTCGCATATCGTAAGATGCCTTTGGGTCTCAAAAATTCTGGAGTGACCTTTCAGCGGGCCATGTCTTTTGCTTTCCATGACCTCAAGCATATAGTCGAGGCCTTTTTATATGATTTAGCATCTCGATCTCGTAAGAGAATGGATCATCCCACACACCTCCAACTTATCTTTGAGCATTGTCGCTACTTTTGGATTCTCTTGAATCCAAACAAGTGCAGCTTTTGCGTAACATCAGGATGTTTGTTAGGTTTCATAGTGTTAACAATAGGGATCATGGTCGATCCTCTCAAGGTTGAGGCAATAATTCAGTTGCCCCCCCCACGCACAATCCTTCAACTTCAGAGTCTACAGGGAAAGGCAAATTTTTTAAGACGCTTGATCGCTAACTATGCTAAGATCACCAAGGGCTT
>JASDQU010108901.1:59972-81352 GCA_032191745.1 Picea mariana
GTTCAGTTACATCACCAGGATTGGGATGATAAGCTCCCAGAGGCTTTGTGGGCATATCAGACTACCTAGAGAAATACCACTAGACATACCCCTTATGAGCTAGTGTACGGGAAACAAGTAATTTTACCTATAGGATTCCAAGTAAGGACCTTCCGTATTGCCGTGGAATTAGGATTGAACCTGAATGAGGCTCAAAAGAAATGAGCCCTACAACTAAATGAGTTGGATGAAATCAGGCAAGATGCCATCCAACAGACAATATGAGTCCAAAACTAGAGGATCAAGTGGCATGACAAGTTTATTACGAAGAAACACTTCCAACCTGGTGATTGGGCCCTGTTGTTTGATTCCTGATTCAAAACCTCCAAAGGCAAGCTCACCACTCGATGGTTGGGCCCTTACGAGGTAGACACTGTATATGACAATGGAGCTGTAAAAATTAAAAAAAATGACGATGGACATGTCTCCTTTGTGGTAAATGAACACCGACTTAAATTTTATCATAAGCCCATTTCCAGAGAAGATTTTCTACAAGTCATGTCCACTAACAAGGCATTAGCCTTAGTAGATGGGGAATTCCACCCTTGTTCTTGAAAAAATTTATGAATTTCCTACTGTACATATGTAAATAGTTTTTGAATTTTGTTAATAGGGCAACTCTAGAGGTTTTTGTAAGTGATTATTTCACCGGAGTACACAGTTTCAAGGATCTTTCTTCAAAACATTGTTATACTTGAATTTTGTGTTTGTTAAAGGCTCAAATGAATATTGACTTACTGTAATTAGCCATATTTTTGCAAAATTCTCATTTTTTTTAGGCATTCTAAAGAAGTTGCTCTTGAAACTCTTCACCACTGTATAAGGAAGTGATACCGTAACTATCAAGCCTAGAGGACTCTCGTACAGTTTTTCCAAGAACCCTGAGTAAGTGAGTCAAGTGTCTTTATCAAAGAGTAACAAGGAAGTCTAATTAGCGGTTAGTCATGGAAACATCAAAATAACTACAAAGGAAGAAAGTAAGTTGAGCCTAGAGATACCTTTATGTTCTTTCTCAATGGTACCATCCACTACACACTAAATAGCTTGATTATATCATATCTTTAGATAGGCCGAGTCCACTTAAGTACCCCTTACATTGGGACAATCACTAAGTAATATAACAGAAAGTCATCCTCTAACATAAATACCATCCCAATTGAAAAAAGAGGAAAGAAAAAGTTGTTTCAGAGTTGTTCCCCCATCTTCTTTCATAAGCAATCTTATACTAAAATATTAAAATATGGAGGGCCAGTCTCTGAGGGTTTAAGAGGCCAACCCGTTTGGATACTAAACAGGTCTGTTGGCAGCAGGTATCGGCCTGTGGTATGACTAGGTAAACCCGTCGAAGTACTGAGCAGGCTTTCTAGCAGCGAGGCATTCTACCTAGCGAGGATGATAATCTGACAAAAATAAATCATAAATTTAAACTTGTCTTGATGTACGGCATTACTTGCAGACAAAGATGACATGGAATATGTGTGGTTAAGCTAAGGTTAATGAATCTCATAAACTTGCCATTGGGAAATAACTCTAAGACTATCTTGAAACTCTCTTGCCTACCTCTTCTTATCTATACATAGGATCTCTTATCCTATAGGTGGGGCCATCTTCTAACTATCTCGTTAGACCAAGCTATGAAATTTTATCTTTACACTTGACATACTATAAATATTTGGCTATTGGGGGATACTGACTAGTTTCCTGTACTTTTGATTGTGAGGTGTCACAATACTTAGGTGTGAGGGAGGGGTTCATGAGATGACAAATGATCATTGCCTAGAGAAGTAGATCTTTGCAAGAATTTTTGTATTATTTCTACGATATAGGTTATTACAATGATAGTCATGTTATTTTTGAAATGCTTAAACTCTTGTGTGTTATAAATCACTGAACACATACTTAACAGACCACTCTTTATCAGTTTATCGTTTCATTACAAACTACATATTGTAGGTTTGACAATACATGTTTTATGCTTGCTATAACCCGTTCATTGTAGGTTTTTGACATTATATGTCATATGCAAGAAGATTGAGTGAGCATGGAGCATCTTGCCTCTGCTCATTAACTATTGTGATTGTCAAAAACACTTCAAAGTTGCAGGCTATCCATTATAAGAGGTGAAAATGCACTTAACACAGAGGTACCGGATGAAGTACCGTATAAGGTATCGGATGAAGTACCGTATGAGGTACCGGATGAAGTGTCGTATGAGGTGCCAAACGAGGTGCCATGTGAATTACACACCAGTAGTTGTCCTAGATTCCATGTAACCAAAATTCACTTACATTCAATTAAATTGGTTGCAGGCATTGATTAAAAGACGCTTCATATGTTTATGATCAAATGTCCAAGTTAAAAGACTTGGACATTGATCTAAATATGCACCATTACATTGCCCCAAATCTTTCCATCGAATCCGAATTTCCCACACATGGAAGCTCGCACACACATGTGTGCAATGTATTCCACCTTTAGTACATCCAAAATTGGGTTGGGCACTCTATTATCTCATTTTCCCTTGCCATTTTCTCTCCTCTGCGTTAAGAAATCGCGCCCAACCTCTGCCACCTCGTCCTCTGTTCAAAACGCATTCGTCCTGTGCTAAATCAGTGTCATTGCTTGGCTCGATTTTGCCCGTGCTTGGTGAATTCCACCTCTGTCACAATGCCCAGGAGATACGAACCCTCCTCCTATGAAAACCTATTTTCCATTCCTGAATTTGCACAGTGAAGGGAAGTGTTTTTGCGCACTGGCTGGGGGCCATTTCTGTCTAGCTTGCAGGGCCACGATGACGACCTCTCTATGCAATTTGTAGTTGGTTTCGATGGTAAGACAGCACATGTAGGGTCTCTTACCTTTTAAGTTTCATAAGATTCCATTGTTGTTGCAACAAAGCTCCCAAGAATGGGAGATAGATGGTTCAAAAACCACCAATTGCCGCGCTCAAGTTACAACAGGGTGTTTAAGCCCGAATTCGCAAGCATTTCAATAGAAAAAGGGTATGCTAAGGAGTGGATAAAGGCAGAATTGGTCAATCCCCTCATCATTGTCACAAGGTTAATTACATGTGAAGGTAGATACTCTACTTTCAAATCTTGTCATTTTAGATTGTTGGCTCATTTTATGTTCAACAAACCCTTGAACTTCCCCTTCTATTTTCTCAAAAGCTTGGAGAAGATGTCCTCTCAAGTGAGGAAAAATGTGACTAATCCCCACAACAATCTCTTCCACCATGGATTGATCAAGCTCCTTGTTCTATCTGAGTTAGAGAAACAGGGGAAAAATTGGGATACCTTTATCTACCAATTTGCAAACCCTCACTTGACAATTAAGACCGGAAAAAAAAACACTTAGCCTAAAAACTATCTCTCCATCCAAGCCTTGCTCTCCAAGAACTCCAAACTCCCTTGCACAAACCCTCTCTTTATCGAAACAATACCAAAAGCTTGTTGATATCCCTACTTCTTCATCGGGTAAAAAGACCAAGAGCAAAGACCAAAAGAATCCCATTGTTTACCCCCAATGCCTTCACTCTCTCTTGATCCTACACCTAAAAATCTCCAAGAAGTAATGCAGCAAGACTTTCCCATCATTCCTACAAACAAGAGGGGATCCAATTGATTTGGTAAGGGACCCTTTCATAATATTACCTAGAACACAAGAACGAAGCCTTATGCAAAACCTCCACCTACTTTGGATCCCATCCAAGTGTCCTCTGACCTTGAGAGCCCTCATAAGAAACCTAGGGTAGTCTCTGCAGATGGATTAGAGCCACTAAGGAAAACAAAATCAGAACCTACCTCACCTTACCGATCTCCCATGACTCCTGCTTCACCCATGCCCATTTTAGATCCTAAAACTGATAGATTGTCCACATCCCTCAAAGGATCTAAGCCTTCCTTAGAGATCATCGATTATGTCCCAACCATAGAGCAGCTACAAAAAGAAAACCATCAGCTTCTCCAACAGTTGGAAGAGAGGAAGATAGTAGATGTACACCTTCATCATGACAATGCAGTCCTTCAAGCAAAGGTCAACTCCCTTCAGCGGTTGGTTGATGAAATGACTAAATCTAACTGCAGCCTCAGAGCACAATTAAAGAAACACAAGAGGCACAAGGCTAAGTCTACATAGCAAGAAGGAGAGGCTTCCAAAGCTGATCCTCCTCAGCAAGCCTAGTCACGAGGGGTAACTTCTTTTTGTTTGCAGTGAGACCTACAAAATCGTAAGTGTGGGGTAATGTTGGGCCCGAGATATGATCACTTTCATGACAGTTATTATACACTTTTGCCACATGTACATATGTGTTTTTCATATTTTAAAGGAGCTTTTTGAAGAATTTCATGATAAAATGGTATGATCGCCATAAGGTATGTGTAATTCATGTTTAATGATTGAATCAAGTATAATTCATCATGTTTTATGATTTCTAAGAGCTAATTCACATTTTTTGGTGTTATAGGGCAAAAATGCACTATGTTTCTAGTTTTGGCACTTGATCCGGCACTTTGTCCAGCACTGTGTTGTTGGTTGTGGAGCCTGATTATCTTCCTGACTCAGAGATCTTGTGTTTTTCACCCGTGTTTATACCCCATGAAGAATTTACACCCCAGAAGTATGTACACTCTTCCACGCGGGGGAGTGCAAAGGGGGGGTACCCCCTCTGCGGGGTCCGGGGGGCCTATCCCCTGGTTAGGGGGTTCAGACGCAAGGAGGCCCCGGGCGAGGGTTCAGGGGTAGTGTCCCTCGATGGGGGTTCGGGGGCAAAGCCCCCGAAGGAAAAATTGCCATGTAAAAGTATTTTGTAATTTCATTGTAAATCTAGACCATTCATTATAAGGTCACATATCTAACGGTAGAAATTATGTTAGGGTTTTTTTCCCTAGAAGGAAACCCTCTTTTATGAGGGAAATGTATTGTGGCTATGTATGATGGTGAGTATTGTATTCTAAGAGAGGAGACTATGACAGAAAGAAGAGGAAGTTGCAGCGGGTTTTGCTGTAGGTTGTATCCCTTCATTTGCTGGATAATAATAAACGAAGGACCTGGCAATTTCTCTGGTGGACGTAGCCCACACTGGGTGAACCACGTAAATATGTGTCTCTCTCGTATTGTGTATCTTCTGTGTTTTGTTTCCACATTTGTTTTATTTTATTGCTCTGCAGTCCTATTTTTCCAACATGCGTATTACACAAAAACGCAGGGCGACCTGGCAGTTAAGATATTGGCGGCCATTGACGGGCAAATTGGGCATGTGGGTTTTGTTTATCCTTACCCCCTTCAACTACTGAGCTCCAGAAAACTCAATTTCAGTTGTCCAAAGAGGGTGATTATTGGCTCACTCAGTTTTATCAATCAGGGCATCATTTATTGTAATTTGCCGAATTTAGAAGTGGTTTGACCCTCCTGTGGTCGACCACTTGGTCTGTAAGCTTATAAATACTACTAGGATGGTCAGATAATTGTTAAGTATCATAACCAAGTAGAAGAACCAATGTATTGGAGACAAACTCGTTTTTCTCTATTTCTGAGTTTTTACATTGCCATAATTATGCCAAAACTGTGTTTTCAAGTTTTAATGGTGAATTCATCTTGTTAAGCTCGTGGTGTGCTTTTAGAGAGTGACCACGACTTGTTGGGGGGCCCACCAGTAGTCTGGTAACTGTCTTCATGTTTATTTATGCATGTCTTAATTTAATTTCTCTTTTTATTTTATGTACATGCATGTTTTTTTATTATGTTAACTAGTTTGTTGTAGTTTATTTGTTTTAATTGTTTTGCAGGTTAGCATGATGAGATGTATTAGCATGCACTGATATTGTAGACTAGGATCAGACTTGCAAGTCTCTATACTAACCCCATGTGCATTTAGATGTTAGATTATGCGTTCTTTTATGATTTTATAGTCTAGTTTAAAACAGAGTTTAATTAGAATAGAACAAAGTTTGATTTGGGTTTTCTTTGACAAGGATTGATGGATGGATAAAATTAATTCCATTTTTTTATTATAGCTTTCTTATTTCAGTTTTATATAGATCTCATTTAATTATTTGTTGGTTAATGTAGATTGTTAATTTACTTTTTAATATCATAGTTTAATTTTTGTTTTTAATTATTTCCTTATTGCAGTTTGAAAGGTTAGAGTAGACATAGCATAGTTTTATTTTATGCAATTTCCTTTCCTAGAATTAAAATGCAATTAAATTTCTTAGTTAAATAATGATGATCTCGTTATGTTGTTGATGGTTTATACATGAATATGCAGGGTATTTAACATTATTTTTGTCATGGCTAAATTCTCATTGGATTGTTTAATCCATATCTTTCATTTTGCCATTGAGATTAGTATTGAGCTTATACCATTGGAATTGTCCTTTGTTGTCAAGTGCCATAAAGATATTATCCGACACCAAAGACATTCACACAACCACCAACATTATATTTCAATTGTCATAGGTTAAAGAATAGTTTTCTTGCTTTCATAGATATAGTTTCCTTCTTTCATAGTTTAGAAAATAGTCTTATTTGTCGTTGTAGGGTAGATAAACTTTGTTTTGATAGATTAGATAGTAGTTTGTTTATCATAGATTAAGAATTAGTTGTTAATCTTTCTTGATTTTAATAAAATAGATTTCCTTTCATGCATTAGAAATAGTTTTGCATTGAGAATTTAGTCCAGTTGCCTCTAATATTTCCATTCATGCATTATAAATAGTTTTGTATTAAGCATTTAGTCCACTTGCCTCTTAGGCTAGATAGTTGTTCAATGAGAAGTTTTACTTTGATTGCTTGCAGTAGTTAGTTGCCTTTGCTTACTTGTCTTTTGCTTTATTAGGTTAGTTAGGTGCCTTTTTTTACTTGTATTTTACTTTAGTAGGTTAGTTAGGTGTCTTTGCTTGCTTGTCTATTTGCTTTAATAGGTTAGATAGGTGCTTTTGCTTACTTGCTTATTTATTTTCTTTCATAGGGTAGTTTCTCATTGAATGTGGGTTGGCAAGTTAAAGAAGTTTCCTTTTTCATTTGTTTATTATGTTTAGTAGTTTGCCTTTGCTTATTGTTGGACTAGTTTGCTTTACATAGGGTTTTACTTGCTTTCTTAGGAACTATCCATCGACCCTTGGCCTAAAAGTACTTAGGTTACCTAGTTTCAATTTCCTTAGTAGGGTTTGCTCATTAGATAGTTTTTCTTGAGTAGATTAGCCTTAGATAGCTACCTTCCTTAGTTAGACTATACTCCTACTATCCTTCTACCTTTGGCATATATTTTGCTACAACTCTAAGTTTACTTACCCCAGGTTAAAAATTTAATTGAGGGTTTTTACTGTGTTTTTAGTGCATATATAACACCCATCAATGTCATGTCTCCTTCCTGGTCAACGTAAACTTCCTGTACAAATATTGTCTCTTCCAACACTTGGCCACACAATGCTTGGGTGAATGAAAAAATGTACAAGGATACATATTCCACAAATTTTGGATTACATGATTATGCTTTTTATAATCAAAAAGAGAATTGGAACAACCATGACCATTATACTTGTCTTGCTTATCTTCACTTTTCCTTGGAGTTGAATTGCATTCACTATCACCATCATGGAGTTATACACCTTCACATTTCGTGAAGTGTTCCCGCAATGACTTAAGCTGGTCATTTGAAGCATCACTTGCTTACAATGTTTTTGGAGCATTCTCCAATCTCCTCTTCGCCATATCCCAATCCTAAATAACGAGGTCTTTCCACAACCTCTATGGGATTAATGATACCTTGACCCCTATTTCCAAGGCCCTTTCCTTCATAACCCATCTTGGTTGGAAATTTCAAACCTATACCTTTTGTATGTTTTTCAAATGCACCAAAAGAACCATCTTGATGGGAACAATGTGAAATTGATGAATGACTTCCACTTCATACCTCAGAGATGATTTTTGAATCGAGTGTAGAAGGAAATTCCTTCAATTCTTCTTCACTTTTGTTGTTCTTTGAATATTTCCCTTGAACCGATCTCTTTTGTTCCAAGTGTTCTTCGTACAACACTTTCACCATCTCTGCGATGTCAAAGAGAGTATTTTGAATCTCCTTCTCATCTAAAAAAAATCCCTCTTTAGATGCCATTTTCCTGGTAGTCATGCAAACTCAAAAACCAACCATCAATTAGCTCTGATACCTCTTGATTTGAAAACATATTTTAACGAAAATGGTTGAGTTATTTTGCAATACAAAGTGACCAATGGAGGGGTGCCATGTGGCATCCCATGACTAGGCCACGTGGCACCATCACACTTTCCCACAAACATGCAATGTGTCAATCTCAAATTTGACCACCTATTTGAATATGTGTCTACCCAATCAGCATCCATTGTACCTTCCACATCACTCAGCTTCCACATGTCATACGGTTGTACGGAATTTTTCATGTCATCATGTCCCACGTTTCACTCTTGCAGTGATGCCACGTGTCACAATCTGAATCATCCACATCTACACCTGTCCTTTAATTTTTAGGCCTTCTTGGACCCATTTTGGCTCTTGGATCCATTCTAGATCACTGAAGAACTGTGTGCAGGGGAGGAAACTAAGTGATTTCCTCCACTTTCAAAGGGTAAGCCATGATCCCTTTAGTTGAAACTATAAAACCCAAAAGATGTTCTGAAGTCATGCAAAAAGTACATTTATGCGAATTCAATTGGATTCAATAGTGACGACATCTCTCAAATACTAGGCATAGGTGTAATATATGTTGAGATCTCTTGCGAGAATGAGTTGTAAGATCATCTAAATAAGCCTCCACTATGTGTTTCAGGTCGTGGAAAGAAAACATCATGGCCCGTCGAAAAGTAGCTCCAACATTTTTAAGGCCAAAGGGCATCTTCTTGTACGTGAAGGTTCCCCAAGGAGAAATGAAAGTTGTCTTATGTTGCAGTTATTCTCATCGAATCGTAATTTGGTTATAACCCTAAAAACCATCCATAAATGAAAAAATCTTACTCCATATGCATTCGTTGAGAATTTGATTGATAAACAGTTTAGGGAAGTTAACTTTTGCACAAGATTTATTTAAGTCCCTGAAATCCATACACACTCAAATCATGTGCTACTTCTTATCAACCAGAATCAAGTTGGAAGCCTATTATGTCAATCATACTGGATAAATAAATCCATCTTTGAGCAGTGTTTCCACCTCATCTTTAATTGTTGCTACTTTCCTTGGATTCATTGGTCGCAAATTTTGTCAAACCGATTTCGCATTCTCATAGGTTTGAATCTCACGTTGAACAATTTGAGGATCTATTCCAGGAATTTCCTCATACGAGCAAGCGAAAAAATCTCAAAATTCCTTAAATAGAGTCATATACTAACGAATTTCATCTTGAGAGCACTCTTCCCAGATAAATACATTTTCAACAACATCAAGGGTTCTAGAAATTTTAATGGGGATAGTTTCTGTTATATTTTCCATTTCTCCATGGTGTAGACACCATGCCTAGCCAAGGGTTTCATCATTCGATCAACACTCCTACTTATGAATGACTTAAATTATCCATTTTCCACATGACTAATCTCAGGGAGGAAATATGATCTATGATGCATATATTCCCACATCCTTTCATCTCCAGTCATTTCCTCAATGATATCCTTGTCCATAGGCAAGAAGGTTTCAATATAGTCTTGATAAGTTGAAGAATTCTGAGCCCAGACGGGCTCCAGAAACAAATTTTCCTCCTTTTTCTGTGCAGGAGTCTAATCAGGGTCTATAGTGGTGTGTTGAATAGTCTGGTAAGTGATCTCAATTGTAGACAATGGAATAGCCATCCTGGCATGTGTGTGACCATAAATCAATTCAAACGGAAAGGGTAAAACCCATGGATCTTGTAGATATGAAGTTATAAATTACGCAACTCTCGTTAATGGAGTTGAAGGACTCAACTCTTGAAACCCGACTGGGGTGGCACAAATATAAGCTATCGGTGTTGGGAAATTAAAAGTTCCCATGAGCGAAGGGAACATTCCAACATCGATGCTCTCATTTTCCAACTGAGAGTTCTCAATCCACAGAACCGTGGACCCTTGATTTTCCATAGAGATAGAATAGTTTAAATCCATCTAATCAATAGTGTCACACACCCACTACGGCATAATAAACTTCCCGCCTTTTCTCGAGGGACAGAATCCTCGAAATCATACAGGGATTAGCACAGGCTAGCTCTCCCCTTTTTTCCACCTCCATGAGATCATTGATCATGATCACAGGCAAAACAACTAGGCACCCTTTCGCATTTCGCGACTCAGCAATATAAGCGAGCCGAGTCTTTCAACTCTGCAACCTCCGAAATGTCGAAATGTCGAAGAGGCTTCGATCAGCAATTATCCCCCTGGGCTATGCCTTGGTCCATATGACCACTTCTCATAAGATCGCAGTCTTATTCTCTTCGGGACTTATCAATACGAGAGCCCGACCTCTTATCAACGGGACTCCCGAATTACCGATTTCCGATTTCCTGAAATGGCCTTTGTCACATTATCCCTCTTGGCTATGCCCTGATCCAGGTGACCATTCCTCATAAGACCTCCATCCTATTTCTTTCAAGATTTTATGAATACGAGAGATGGACCTCTTTTCAATGGGACTCCCGAATTCCCAATTTGCAAAATCCCGGTGGACTCTTCCTTTCAGGACTCTCCTGAAATCTTGGATTGTTGCCATGTGTCCTCCCTCAGATGGACAGTCCTCTTCATTCTGCGATTTCATGACTTGCGACCCCCAATGACACAGATCCTCTGTCAATTCGAATCCCTGGTATCCGAAATACCAATGGACTCTCGATCTCTGCCACGTGTCCTCCACGGATGGACAGTCCAGATTGTTTTGGGACTTCGCCAAGTGCGAACTCCAAATGCTCACCTTCCTCTTTTGTTCCCCGGTGTCTGAATCCCTGAAATGGGTGATCTTGCAATGCGTGTCCGCCCTTAATCGAATGGTCCAGATCTATTTTGGGACTTCCACCATGGAGTGTCCCAATCTCTTGTCTTTGAGACTTCCGAAATCTTGAAGTCTAAAATCCCGATACCAACTCCTCTTTCGGGACTTTCGCCTCTATTCACGAGGGCTTATCCCTCATGCATCTCCTGACAGATCCAACGGCTGTCAGGTTTTTTTTCTAACTAAGATCTGACGGTTCAGATTTGTCCCGCACTGTGCACTCTCTCGTTGCTCCCTGGACGTGGAAAAGCCAACGGTCCAGATACTCCCACGGACCTTGGGGATCTACGGTCCCGATTTCTTCGCTACTCACGAAGATAAAGGAAAAGGGGTTAAGGCATTTAACATCCTTGTTTCTTCCTCCAATCTAACGGTCATGAATGACCGCAGATCTTCCAACAGGATCTCATCCGTCGATCGATACTTATCCCTACGCTGTCATCTTAGGATTTCAAGAGGATCATTCTTCCTCGGACAAGGTTACTAAGACTTTCTCCTTCAAATCCTTTTTCAAGTTCTTGGTAAGCTTTCCAAGAAGGGTGTATCTATGGGGAGATCTCTCCATGATATTACCTAAGACGGATAAGGGTATATATTTCCTAATAATAGACTTGAAGTCTGAATTAATTCAATATGCATATAAATATATATATATAAATCTATCTATAAACATAATCCATACGTGGTCCTTCCAATAAAAGCATGCAACCACCATTTCTGATTAAAACACCATACAGACAGTCTTATACTCAAACAATTCATAAATTGCACAGACTATGAGCATACATGTCAGCATATAAATTTCAAGATGCAAGATGATCATAAATGTCGGAATATACATTTCAAGATGCAAGATGTAAAACACTTATCAGAAATAACACCAGATGTGATTGCAACCGCTGAGAGGGGTGATCATTTTCCACCCAACCATAGGCTCAGCGACTCCCAACGAATTTACCACTAGCCACCCCCGAGTTGAGACCACGATGCTGCGAGACTGAGTCTCTATTTTCCAGTGACTGAGAATGAAGGTTACTCTCCTTCTTCTCCACTATCACTCCCTCTATATTTTTCCATAGTTTTTCTTCTTCTTTCCCTCGTGTCTGCCCTTTGATCCCACACTCTTCCTGTCTTTTCTCCTTTCGACGAGGTTGCATGTGGCACAATCTTCCTCGCGATGGTCAGGTCTGAGGACTCTATGGATGGGTGGTTCACCCCCATCCCTCATTACTCATGAGGAGCCCTTTACCTACCAACCTGGTGAGTCATTTAATTTGGGGCCAGTGAGCCGCTTTTGGTTCTCTGGGCCAGTGAAGTCCAAATACGGTATTGGTTTCAGTGGAAGTTAACACCACCATTCCAGGTGCCTTCCACCACCTTTCTTTAGCCATCGTGATCTATTTTTTAGCACATCCCCCTCTCAGAAGTCCTACAATATATATATTTATAATATCATTCACATTCATCGACCTTTTTCACAAGGTCCATTCACATCACACATTCACATTTCTGAGTTTGCCACTATACTTGGCCAGTATAGTTATTTTTACAGACTGGGGGAAACAGGGTGTTACAATTCCCTCCCCCTTAAAGGAACATCATCCTCAATGTTCTATCTGTCAACTTGACATGCATGTACAGGTGTAAACAAAATCAGATATGCCTGTTTCATGGAATCCTCCATTTCCCATGTAGCCTCATCTGGGTCAAAATGTTTCCACTGCACCTTGACCTGTGCAATGGTTCAGTTCTAGAGTGGGGTTTCCTTTCTGTCCAATATGCATTGAGGTTCTGGTAGGAATTCTCCCTCTGGTTCCACCTGAATCATAGACCAATCAATTATATGGTTAGCATCATGTACATATTTCTTCAATAATGAGACATGGAAAACATTATGTGCTTTGACTGTGGGAGGAAGTGCTAGCCTATAGGCTATAGGTCCCACTCTATCTAGAACCTCAAAGGGTCCACAATACCGAGGTGCCAACTTGGCACAAGCTCCCATTTTCAGAGAACTCTTCCTGGGTCTAACTCTGAGATATACATGGTCTCCCATTTTGAACTCTCCTGGAGTTCTCTTTTGGTCGGCATAACTTTTCTGTCGATTTTGAGCGACCTTCAGGTTTTGTTTTATCTGAGTCACCTGCTGTTCCATTTATTTCAACATGTTTGGTCCAAAAGAAATCATGTTTACGAGATTACTCCATTTCTTTAAGGATGCTTGGTAGCTGTTGTTGTAGGCGAATTCTACCAGTGGCAGGTAGTCTTCCCACTTCTTGGGTTGATGCATTACATGCATTCTTAGCATGTCTTCAAGTATTTGGTTCACTCTTTCTGTTTTTCCATTGGTTTGAGGGTGATAGGTGGTTCTAAAAAACAATTTGGTTTCTAAGCCAGCCATCAGTGATTTCCAAAAGTTAGAAGTAAATTTCGTGTCTCTATCAGACACGATCTCTTTCGGCTTACCATGCAGTTTGAATATCTCCTGCATGAATACCTGGGCGATATCGATTGCTTTGCAAGTGGATTTGACAGGGATGAAATGGGCAGACTTTCTCAATTTATCCACCACTACCATGATGGCGTCATTCTATTTGGTCGAGGTCGATAATCCAGTGATGAAATCCATGGAGATGGTTTCCCATTTCCATTCTGGGATTGGTAGAGGTTGTAATGATCCTGTTGGGTGTCAGTGTTCTGCTTTAACCTATTGTCACTCTATGCATTTGGCCAAGTACTTGGCTATGTCTTTATTCATTCCAGGCCAATAGAATTGTCTCCTAGTGGCTGTGATCATCTTCTGGTATCCTGGATGACCAGAATAGGGTCTTTTATGTAGTTCATCCAGTATGAACCTCTTCAAGTCGTCACAATCTGGAATATAAAATCTGCTTCTGTAAGTGAGCAGACCTCCTTTGGTCATCTGGTAGCCTTCATATTTTACTCCAGCGGGTTCTTGCTATAGGTACATGGTCACGGTCTGGACGAAGGGATCTGTTTCTTATGCATTTCTGATTCTTTCCTTGACATATGTCTCATGTGCTCACCGCTGCCAGGTGAATTGTTTTCATACTTCTGCTAAGGGCATCGGCCACCCTATTTTCCTTTCCTTTAATGTGTTTGATTTCGAAGTCAAACTCACTAAGGAGGTCCATCCACCTAGCTTGCCTAGCATTGAGCTTTGGTTGATCAAACAGGTATCGCAATCCACAGTGATCTATCATAAGTACAAACTTTCTTCCCAGGAGGTAATACCTCCACATTTTCAAGGCATGCACTATGGCAGCCAGCTCTAGATCATGGGTCACATAGTTGACTTCATGCTCATTCAATTTTTGGGATTCATAGAATATCACACTTCCTTCCTACATAAGGACTCCTCCGAGCCCTTCTTTACAGGCATCTGTGCACACGAGGAAGTCAGCTTCTGGATTGGTGATCTTCAGCACGGGTGCATGGGTCAGTAGATGTTTCAGGGTTTGAAATCTTTCTTCACATTTCTGTGTCCACAGGAATTTTGTCCCCTTCTTCTGGAGGGCAGTGATTGGACAACCANTAAATCTCCTATAGTATCCTGCTAATCCCATAAAGGATCTGATGTCTGAAACATCCTTTAGGGTAGGCCATTCCATGATAGACCTGATTTTTTCAGGGTCTACCACTACTCCTTCTTCGGAGAGAACATGGCCTAAGTAATGTATTTGCTTCTGGAAGAATTCACATTTGTTGAATTTCGCATAGAGTTGATGTTCTCTTAGCACTTGCAGCACAAGTCTAAGATGCTCTTCATGCTCTTTTCTGTTCTTGGAGTAGATTAATATATCGTCAATAAAAACAAGCACAAATTTGTCTAGGAATTTGCTAAGTACATTGTTCATCAAGCACATAAAAGTGGCAGGGGCATTGGTCAACCCAAATGGCACTACCACGAACTCATAGTGACCATACCTCGTTCGGAAGGCAGTTTTATGGATGTCTTCACCCTTGATTCGGACTTGATGGTATCCCGACCTCAAATCAATCTTTGAGAAAATAGACGCGCCCCCCCAATTGATTGAACAGGTCATCGATCCTGGCAAGGGGTACTTGTTCTTTATGGTTACCTTATTGAGTTGCCTATAATCTACACACAGTCTAAGGGTACCATCCTTCTTTTTCACGAAAAGGAAAGGTGCTCCCCATGGAGACATGCTGGGCCAAATATATCCCTTATCCATCATTTCTTTTAATTGCAACTTGAGTTCAACTAACTCGGGTGTGCTCATTCGGTAGGGTGTCCTAGACACCGGCACCGCTCCCGGTGCAAGTTCTATTGAGAAGTCTATGTCCCTTCTCAGAGGTAAACCTGGTACCTCTTCTGGAAACACATCTCTGTATTCTCTCAGGATAGGGTGATCGTTAGGGCTTGGTTTGTCACCTTCGATTGTTTTCAACACCTATATTGCATATAGGGGACATCCCTTTTGGCAATACTTTCTCATTTGCAGAGCTGATATTTGTCTCACCGAGACAGGTTTTCGGATCCCTTGAAGGGTTATCTTTTTCCCTTCTTTACTTACACATTCTAAGGTTTTATGGTAACAATCCAATCTGGCTTTATGGGCGGCTAGCCAGTCCATACCAATCAGTAGATCATACGATCCCAGGGGTAATAAGTTAAGGGTTGTTTGGGTGGGGAGTCTACCCAACATCAATTGGCAGGATGGTATGACCTTTGCTACCCTTCTTTTGGTGCCAGTGGCTAACTGTACCAGCCATGGCTTGGTATGTTTTTGTGGCTGTAGTTTACACTTATCAATAGATTTAGGGGCTATATAACTCAAATTTGAACCAGGCTCAATTAAAATAGACACTAGATGGTTGGAAATCATACCTTCTATTTCCACTACTGAAGCTTGGTGGTCGGATTGGTTATTATCCAAGGCTGCATGAATTTGTGGCACACTCCTAGCCACATCATTGACGGTAGTAGTTTCTTGGATGTTATAAATCCTCTGACTATTATGTTGTCGATGTGGATAGTCTCTCAATAGATTTTTTTCCCCGCAACCCCAGCATTTCAAAGGTTCTCTCTGTGGGTTATCAGTTTTCACTGATATGGGTCCAGTAGTTTTATTTCCGCTCAAGGAGGGAAAATTATGTTGGTGCATACTCCAGGCTGGGAAGCTCATTCTTAGGTTCTTCTTATAGTTCTTAAATCCTGGGGATTTAATTCCCCTTTTCTGAAATCTTGAACTATTCTTATGTTTCCATCCTTCGCGAGGTTTTGCTTGATGCCCAAACTGTTCATGACAATAGGTTGCCTTTCGAATAGTGCCTTCTAGAGTCTTTGGCTCATCAAATTCAATTCTGTCCCGATAGTCCTTAGGTAGTCCACTGATGAAGCATTGCACCTTTTCCTTTTCCTCTTTTATATAGGGTACATACCTCAACAAATCGAGGAATTTGTTGGCATATTCTTCTACAGTGAGTTGTCCCCAGTTTGAGTTCATAAAACTCTTTAGTCTTTTCGTCGAAATATTTTTCTGACAGATACTTCTTCCGGAAGTACTTCTCAAACTGTTCCCAAGACAGGTCCTCTCACAAACCTCTTTCACATTCTTAAGGTCTTCCCACCAAATGGAATCCTTTCCATTCAAGTTGAAGGTGGCCACTCGGGCCTTCATATTTTCTTAAAAGTCATGGACTCTGAAATACTTCTTTAGTCCAAGCAGTCGGGCCTCTGCTTCCTCTCCCTTCTTTATTTCACTGTCGAAGGAGGGTGGTTTGGCTTTTATGAATTCTTCGAATTTATGACCTTTGGAAGACTTTTGCTTCTTCTGTTTCTTTTGGGAATAGGAATTGGTTCTGCTGCTAGAAGAGCCCTCTGAATCGCCAGCTTCCTGCTCAGGGGAATCATCTGACGCTTGTCCTTTTCCTCTGGGGTGGACCTTTTTCGAGGTGCTCCTCTCAGTGTGGCCACTGATATGACCATGTTTCTGAGTTTCAGGTTCATGCTGCATTTGTCTTTGTAGATAGGATAAAATTTGTAGTAAAACTGTGTTAATTTCTGTTTGCTTTTCTTTTTCTTTCATTATCCTTTCATTGTCAGCCTTACAGCTTTGTAATTCAACCATGAGGCTCTTCACAATCTCAGCTAGACCTGGAGGGGTCCCTACTACCCTCCTTTCGTCAGACTCTTTGTCTCTATTGTGGGATCCCTCTCCCACTTCATGGTGAGTCACCATACTATGCGTTGATAATTTCTCGCGGTTGATCTTCTGCTTGTGTGAAAAAAGGGAAAAACGTTGGTTGTTAGTCAATATTTATATTTATTTATAACCAGTACATAATTCATATTTTCACATGTGCACACACAATAGGGGTTTTTCATTCTTAACTTCGTCTTTTGATTAGGAAGGTTAAGACAGGGGGGTTACTCTTTTTAGGAGTGTTCCGAACGGAGCTTCTGCGCAACTCATTCATGAGCCCAAGCAGGCCAAGTGTTGTAACCATGCTCTGATACCAATTTGTCACACACCCACTACGGCATAATAAATTTCCCGCCTTTTCTCGAGGGACAGAATCTCTGAAATCGTACGGGGCTTAGCACAGGCTAGCTCTCCCCTTTTTTCCACCTCCATGAGATCATTGATCATGATCACAGGCCAAACAGCTAGGCGCCCTTTCGCATTTCACGACTCAGCGATATAAGCGAGTCGAGTCTTTCAACTCTGCAAACCCCGAAATGCCGAAATGCTCACCTTCCTCTTTTGTTCCCCGATGTCCTTATCCCTGAAATGGGTGATCTCACAACGCGTGTTTGCCCTTAATCGGACGGTCCAGATCTATTTCGGGACTTCCACCATGGAGTGTCCCGATCTCTTGTCTTCAAGACTTTCGAAATCCCAAAGTCTGAAATCCCGATACCAACTCCTCTTTCGGGACTTTCGCCTCTGTTCACGAGGGATTATCCCTCATGCATCTCCTGACAGATCCAACGGCTGTCAGGTTTTTTTTCTAACTAATATCTGACGGTTCAGATCTATCCTGCGCTGTGCACTCTCTCGTTGCTCCCTGGACGTGGAAAAGCCAACGGTCCAGATACTCCCATGGACCTTGGGGATCTACAGTCCCGATTTCTTCGCTACTCACGAAGATAAAGGAAAATGGGTTAAGGCATTTAACATCCTCGTTTCTTCCTCCAATCTAACGGTTGTGAATGACCGTAGATCTTCCGACAGGATCTCATCCGTTGATCGATACTTATCCCTATGCTGCCATCTCAGGATTTCAAGAGGATCATTCTTCCTTGGACAGGGTTACTAAGACTTGCACCTTCAAATCCTTTTTCAGGTTCTTGGTAAGCTTTCCAAGAAGGGTGTATCTATGGGGAGATCTATCGAGGATATTACCTGAGACGGATAAGGGTATAGATTTCCCGAGAACAGACTTCAAGTCTGAATTTATTCAATATGCATATAAATATATATATATATATATATATTTCTTTATTTATATATATATATATAAATCTATCTATAAACATAATCCATACATGGTCCTTCCAATAAAAGCATGCAACCACCTTTTCTGATTAAAACACCATACGAACAGTCTTATACTCAAACCATTCATAAACTGCACAGACTATGAGCATACATGTCAGCATATAAATTTCAAGATGTAAGATGATCAAAAATGTCGAAATATACATTTTAAGATGCAAGATGTAAAACACTTATCAGAAATAACACCAGATGTTATTGTAACTGCTGAGAGGGGTGCTTGTTTTCCACCCAACCGTAGGCTCACCGACTCCCAATGGATTTACCACTAGCCACCCCCGAGCTGAGACCACGATGCTGCGAGACTGAGTCTCTATTTCCAGTGATCGAGAACGAAGTTTACTCTCCTTCTTCTCCGCTATCACTCCCTCTGTATTTTTCCAGAGTTTTTCTTCTTCTTTCCCTTGCGTCTGCCCCTTGATCCCACACTCTTCCTGCCTTTTCTCCTTTCGGCGAGGTTGTGTGTGGCACAATCTTCCTCGTGATGGTCAGGTTTGAGGACTCTACGGATGGGTGGTTCACCCCCATCCCTCATTACTCATGAGAAGCCCTTTACCTACCAACCTAGTGAGTCATTTAATTCGGGGCCAGCGAGCCACTTTTGGTTCTCTGGGCCAGTGAAGTCCAAATACGATATTAGTTTCGGTGGAAGTTAACACCACCATTCTAGGTGCCTTCCACCACCTTTCTTCAGCCATCGTGGTCTCTTTTTCAGCACATCCCCCTCTCAACAGTCCTGCAATATATATATTTATAATATCATTCACATTCATCGACCTTTTTCACAAGGTCCATTCACATCACACATTCACATTTCTGAGTTTGCCACAATACTTGGCCAGTATAGTTATTTTTACAGACTGGGGGAAACAGGGTGTTACAAATAGTCATAATCCTTCCCTGATGGGGAAAGCATAAAAATTGAAATGCCGATGAGATGATAGTTTTCATCACGTAAGTCCAAATCCTTCCCAATAAAATATTATATTCAAGCAGTGCGTCAACTACTTCTACTTCTACAGAAATGGACTTGTCTCCTAACTGGACCAGAAAAGAGGAAATAATCATGTGCGGCCTAAATGATCATTTGTCAAATGCAGTTAACAAATTCAGATAAAGTGCGAGATATAGAGAGTCGGTAACTTTCTAGTGGGACAAAGAAATGACACACGTAGAGGCTCCCTCATCAACAACGATTCTCTTGATGACATGTTTTGCATAAATGACATCAATCTGCAAGGCTACATGATAAGGAAGACGAGGCTTCACATTAGTAGCGACAAAATTCGTAGTGAGCATACTGGAAGAATATGTCACTTTGATTACGAATAACATTGCAGTGTGTTGCGTGGGTAAACTATGAAGCACCTCAAGAGAAGACATCGCACACAATGTTTGAGTGAAATCCCCAATAATAGAGTAGTTGGGTGTGGCTCTGGTGTTAGGTTTGTGTGATGATCTTTTTTACACTCATTTCGTTATGCGAGTCATCATTTCCTTCTCAAGTTTCTCTATATGAAGAGGTCCCTGAGGCTTGAAATTCTCTTTTCCTTTTGTTGTCAACTCCAGATTACTATAATCGCGATACCTGGTCGACAAATATGCCTCCTCCTATTTTAACTTTGAGTAATTGACCATGTTAATGAATAAGAAAGATATGTCTGGAAAAGGTGCACTAGAAGTCCCCCCTTGCAGATTGGAAGTGGAAGAACCAACCTACATATTTTTTCCTTGCGGAAATGGACTTTTAAATACAACAGGTTGTTGTTGTTGTTGCAAATTTATGAAGTTTTGGGCCTCTTCCATCTTGGGGCATTGATGAGTAAGGTGATCATCCCCACAAAGATTGCACAGGAACTTCACTTTTCTTTTTTCATCCATTGCCCCTTCAACATTCTTGTTAGGCTTTATGTCGTTTCCCCCACTACCCTTCTTTCCTTTGCCTTTATTTTTGTGTCTGGGATATTGACGACCCTTCTGAGTATTCAATTTCACAATGTGTATATCCGAGGACTAGGTTGGGGGGTGGTCAAGCCAGAGGCTTGACTAGCCACAATTTGTTGAATCAACAACTGATACATCTGGTTAGAAACCAGATATGCAGATTTTCTTTGAGAGGAACCGAAAATGCCATCGTCATGTGGTCCCGATTTCGGTTTCGATAAGTCCAGGGTTGACCAAGGTACATTAGGCATAATATCGTAGAGCATTCCAGACTGAGAGTAAATCAACTCCAATTGTTGTGCTCTAAAGATTTCCTATTCTCTATGAATACGCCTGAAGTTTCTACATCCTTAGAAATATAAGGAAGCGATGACTTGAGGAACCATTCGAGGAGAAACTTTGCTGAAACTATGGATTTAATCAAAAAAAATTGTCTCCTCCATTCCTGAATGTGATTGGAAATGTGCGTAGCCTTGTCTTGCACAAAATTGGCCAAAAGTTTTGTCCCAACGTCATACCAGACAGGGAGTTGGAAATGGTTGAGAAAAACCATGGCAAGGTCACCAAACATTGCGTACTTGGACCTCTCTAGTTCTATATACCATTTCACAGCGACCCCAATGAGAGTACACTGAAATAATCATAACCAGATAGAGTCTTCGTTTAATGAATTGGACGAGCACCATAAATGAAACATCATTACATGGTCTTATGGATCTTCACCACTTTTCCCTTCAAACTTAGGGATGCCCAATGGTAGTTTGGTGGGGACCATAGGCTAGCTTGGGTCATGATGAATCAGTTCATTCACCAACTTAGGCAAATATGGAAAATGGAGAGTTTCTAGAAAATTTGTTCTGGGTTGCAT